>VXBI01013114.1:450341-694316 GCA_013397375.1 Toxostoma redivivum
TTTCTGACACCATCACTCTGCCAGGCAGGGGGATGGGGAGGGGGGAGGGGGAAGCAAGGTATTATATTTTAAGTACACGAACGCATTCAGAAAGAAAGAGGACGAACCAGCCTCAATGTATGCGATGGATGGAAACAATACAGCCATCACACCCAAACTATATTATTAAAAAAAAGGGGGGGGGGAGGAGGAGGGAAGAAAAATCTGATTGCTCCTCTTCCTCCTCTCTTTCCTCCAAGAGGGCTAGCTGAAATCTTTCTTAATTACCGCTTATTTCAATGACAGAATTGTAATTTATCATTTAGTTGTAATTTGACATATGTTCACACCTTTGCCATTTCCAATTTCCTCCTTCACTCTAATTGTCTGCCTGGCTCGCCTGTCACGCGCGCCTCCTGGGATTAATTGGAGCTGTCTGTCTGCGGCGGGCTGGCGGCGCGCTCGGGGCTGGCGGTGACAGCGACAGTGACAGCGACACTGCGCGCTGCGCTCAGCCCAGGCACTGCCCGCCCGCCCGGCCCGGCCCGCGGGGTTTATCGTGCAGCCCTGTCCCGCAATCCTGCCTTCCCGGCGTTTTGTTGGACGCTAATTACGCTCCCTGGCTGTCACCGAAAGGAGAGGAACCCTTGCGGTAATTAGCGGGAGGCGGCCCCGGCGGCGGGGATGCGGGAGCCGGTGGATGTCTCTCGCTCTGCCTCCAAAACGCACACCGGCTTTAAATGCTCTGCCTTCCTTTTCCTCCGCGGCTGTTTATGCTGTCCTGTCTCGCTTACGTGGCCTCAATAGAGAAATTGCAGCCTCCTTCTCCGTCTTTTGGCCTCCCCCATCCCTCTCTTCCCGTTCAACACGCTGCATTGAGCTTCAGCATCCTCTTAAAACCACCTTTCCATGGCAGGTGCCGCTCCACCCGGGGGCAACCTCCGCCGGGGATGGATTTGGCGCAGGGTGTTTGCTTGCCGAGGATGGCAAATAGTGGGAAGGGCACGCGAGTGGACACTGTGGCTAACAATTAACCTGCCAGAGGCTGCTTTTGCCACCAAGGAGATGTTTGGGCTCCTTTCCCCATGGCTGGTCTCAGTGTGCTCATGCCCACCCTATCCCCTTGTCCATGTACATCCATAACCGTGAGGCTGCCGCTGCCAGGCCAGAGAGGCTGCTTCTTTTCATCAAGAGAAGAGATATTTCACCCGTGTTGTGAAGTAACATCTAGAATTCATTTCTCAGCACGCTTTTAATGGGCAAGAGCTGAATTCACATTGTGACTTGTTACCTTGCCCCCTTTTCTCCGTTCCACCCAGATTCCTCACAGAGGCTGTCCTGAGGGCCTCCAAAGCACATATGGATGCTCTGTGCATCCATACATGGATGCTGTATGCATCTTGCTCCGGCAGAGGATCTGACACAGCGGCAGCACCCCAGGGGGACCACCCTCAGAGCTCCTGTTATAGATAAAAATGGCTGGAGAAAGTCATTCAGTGTACCTGTGCTTTGGAGTTTTTAAAAATTCTTTCAGCCTTTGCCTGAAAGGACAGAAAACATCCATTCTTTTCCCCATTTTCCTAGGAGATTATTTCCAGAAGCATAGGTGCATGGTCTGTTTTGCAGATGTTTCACAAAAGTGGTCCAGCCCCAGCCACCAAAGCACAGGAAAACCTGGCTAACCAGCTGAGCAGACACCTGGAACAGTTTGAAGATAGAAAGCAACATCATCCTCTAGCTTGATTATCAGCATCTTCTACCATGCAGCCCCCCAAGATCCCCACGTCTTTGTTGTGGTTTAACCCCAGCTGACAACTAAACTCTCTCCTGATCCCCATTTGGGATCGGCTAGAGAACTGGATGGGTAAAAGTGAGACAACTCATGGGTTAGGATAAAGACAGTTTAAAAGGGGAAGCAGTGCATGCAAGAAAGGCAAAACAAGAACTCATTCACCACTTCCCACTGGAAGCTCAGCCATCCCAATGGGCAGGGCTCCGTCACATGTAATGGCTACTCGGGCGGACAACAGTCATCACTCCAAACCTCCCCCCACATTCCTTCTTCCCTCCGCTTTATGGGCCAACATTGACACCATTTGGTGCAGGATATCCCTTGAGATATGAGTTGGGGTCAGCTGTCCCAGCTGTGTCCCCTCCCAGCTCCTTCTGTACCCCTCACCTCCTTGCTGGTGGGATGGAGTGAGGAGCAGAAAAGAGCTTGATTCTGTGCAAGCTCTGCTCAGGAACAGCAAAAACGTTCCTGTGCTACCAAGACCCTTTCCAGCACTATCCCAAAATGCAGCCCCATACCAGCTACTGTGAAGGCAACTAACTCCCAGCCGAAACTAGTACACCATCCACTGTTTCCTCCACGTTTCCTTTTCCTCCACATGCTACCCAAGTAAAGATATGTAAATCAAGGCAAAGAGACAAATCGCCTATTCCAGCTGTTGGGTGACGCCTGTAAATGCTGAACAAAACAGTTTCAGACTGAAAAAAAAAAATCACCCTCACATATTTATTAATTTATTCATTTTCCAATGATTTTAAATGTCCCACCCATCAGTATCTGCATGAAAGAGAAACCCACAGAAGCAAGAGTAAGTTGGCCACCACTGTCCCCTGCACTGGTGTGGATGCTGGTGGAGGTGAATTTTGGAGCAGGCTTCTCTGCACTGTTTAAAATTAAGCTAATGCCCTGAAAACACAAACCCATCCAACTGATACAATTCCTTCCTCCCTAAAATTAGCCCAAATCCCTTGCTCTGGGCCATCCTGAGCCTTTCTAGGCATCACTTTGGCAACACACCACAAAACCAACCCAAGTAGAGAGTGCAAGCTAGAGGTCAGTGCATCTTGGCACTTTCAAATCTCAAAGGAATTAATTTCAGAGCTAAGGGACACCGGGGAAAAAAAAAAAAAAACAACCTAAACCACCACTCTGGTTTAGCTGGGGGCTAAAAAGCAGTGGTTGGCAGCACTGTGAGAGGCTGGCAAGGTGCTGCTGTTTGGAAATCCCTGGCTCAGGGCCGTTTGCCTTCCCACAGTGGTGTGAGCAGGCAGAAATGCTCTTCCAAGCCCAGATACACAGAGCAGCTAGCACAACACTGCTGGGAAATATTTAATTACTTGTAGGAGGCAAGACTGAATGGATTTACATTTATTTAGATTTTTTTTTCTCCCTTTCAGTGTCTGCTTCCTACACCATTGACCTTTTAAAATTATATCACTACTTACTGACTTTGTTTTCTGTGTGTTGCCATTTTTACCTTCCAGCTTCCTGCTTTTTTTTCCTGCTGGCCATCTAGGATGGCCAGCACTCTTAGGCAGTTTTGTTTGAACACCAGGATTTTTCTGATGTGCCTGCAAACTTTTAAGAGCCATCATTTCTCGCTCCCTTAGCTGCCAAACTGTGAGAAAACAAAAAGTGCCTCAAGCTGAATCCTAAAAAAGATTTTCCAAATACTTACTCACATGCTGCAGCCTTGGTCTAAAGACTGGGGTATGAGGTACTTATGATTTAGTATTAGAGCTCTCTGTATTTATGGCTTATTTCATTTATCAGAGCTATTTAACTGGAAATGGTGCTGGAAATCAATGTATTCATTAGAAGTCAATAATAAGTGCTTTGGAAAATTCACTTTATTTTGCATTTCTCCTAGCTATCAATTTTGTTGTTGTTTTAAACCTGACTTCCCGAGGCCTTATTCATTAATAGATAAGCAGTCATAAGTAGGTTATGAGCATACAGGAGGTTCATCTCCCACACTGGCATACCCAGTGCACTTCCCACCTAGAAATACATCTGATTTTTCAAGGATGGCCATCTCCCTCAGCTCACAGAGGCTCTCTGAAAACAGCTCTCCTTTGCTGTATCTGCCATGAGGATGTCAGACTTGAAGAGAGGAAGGAGTCAGACCCCAGCTGGCAAACAAGTAGTTGTCCTCCACAGTACAGGCTGCAGTGCTCTGTACTGGCAGTGGGGAGGGCAAAGGAGATAAAACAGGCTGAAACATGAAATTCTGAGGGAGCGAAGGAGTTGCTGACTTTTGTAGAGAGATTTTTTTCTAACTATTACTCTACTTTTTGGGTAGGTATTGTCTCAGCAGTGCTAGGCACTCACTTGTGTCACAGAAACACATGGATGCTGCAGCACTGATTTGTCCATTTGTCCTAAATGGTCTGTCCTGCACAGTCACTACTAACTCAAGCCCCAAACTTGCTAGTCATTTGCACTTCCTGTGTGGCTGAGAGTGTAGTTACACCTCTACACCCCAGAAACATTCCCAGAGCTGGCAGGAGCAGGCTGTGCTTGAGCAGTGCTCCCCAAGTGCATGAGGTGGCACTAGGTCCCTCGGTCTCTTGGGAGCAGTTCAGTTGTCATCCCAAGGACTTCCCCAGGACCCTGCAGGAAGTTTAGTAGCAGTGGAGGGCTACTGAAACAGTAGTGGATGGCTTTTCTTTGTTGCTCCCTCAAGCCTCTCTTTAGATTTCAACAAAAATCGCTGTTAATCCTGATGCTACTAACAAAACAAAAGAAAGAGGAGGAGACCCCAATAATGCTTGCCCAAGAGACCTTCAAAGCCCTTTGTACCCCTCCTGAGCTGGTAGTAGTTCAGTATCACTCTAGCTCCTACTAGGACATGGTATTCTGCTCTTCTTATAGATGCTTGATCAAGAAGAGATGAAGAAACTCTTTGTCTATCCTTAGTATGCAAGTTTAACTTGTTGCATCCCTAAAAATAAAACCCACTTTTGTTTAAAAAAAAATCTCCAACCCAAGCAGATGTAGTAGCTATCTGCAAGAGTATGAAATACTTGCAAATAACAGAGAAAAAAACTCTTTCATTCATGGATGGAAAACAAGATGAATTAATATTCCTTTATAGAAAGCACTCTTGTTGATCCCTTGACTTTCATATAGAGAACACATATCAGCATCATGATCCCTAAATGTAATACTTTGGGAAACTGTAAGTAGGAAAAATCAAGGCGGTGTCCTCATGGAAATTTTTTTTGTGCACTAAAATATAGTGTTCCCCACTGGTGCCCGCTATAATATTTTTATGTGTAGAAAGTGGCAGGCTATCACACATTTTATATATGGATAAATAAAAGTGACAGGCAGAGGAACAAGATGCCTGAAGGTGTAAGATATGAGTGTCATAGGCCACAATCCTCTTATTTTTATTGTTTTTATCTCAATGGGAAAAGTTTTCTGTCATTAGCTTAAGAATGCAATACGAATGTTCTCTTGAGGCCTGAACACACAGAGGAAGCTTTCTGCCTTCACATCCAGGTATTTAGCACTGCTGCTCTCTGCTTGTCAGCATTTCAGGAGGAGTTATGGCAAGCTGTAGGACTGGTGCTAGCTGCTGGGGCCACATGTTCCTGCTGTGCAGCTCAAGCACCACAGGCAGGAGAACCACAGGTTATGAGAACCTGCCAGGTAAAACTTCACAATATTTGGGAGCTGGCTGGAATGCTGATTCTAGCCTTGTATTTTCTGTTCCTTAGCATCTTTCAAGACTTTGAGAAGGAATGAAGAAATAGAGGAGGTAAAAGGAAGTGATGCACCAAGGGATTCAGAAGCAACACCAGCTGTCCTTGTCCAGAGCACAATCTCTGGCAGCAGCAGCATTGGAGGCTTTGGGAGAATGAATGGAAATGCTTCACACAGGGAAACCTGCTGTATGAGCCCACCACCCACCTTCAAATACATCCATGCTTAAATCCAGCATTTGCCCATGGCTAGTGGGATGTTAAAATTTCTGTGCTAGTCCTGCATTAGTGCATCCCCTGTCTGACAAGACCCTGCCCTTGAGCCCACCATGGGACATATTCTGCTGGGTGGGAAAAGCCTGCCAGCTCAAAGAAGAAAATAAATGTCTGAGGGATAAACAAGGAAAGAAACTCTGGAGGATCTGCAAGGAGCATTCAGTTCCTCTGACATCTGTCACTGTAAGTGCTGGATTTACACCTCGCAATTTGTTTGGGGAAAAAGGTTAGGGAGCAATAAAGTAATAACCTGAGCAGGAAAAGAATTGTTATCAGAAAATTATTTGTAATGTAGCCCTTAAAATAAATATAGCAGCCATTCCTGTGCTTTACACTGTCATTTCTAACTCCAAAAAGTCAGTGTGTAAATCTAATGGAGTAGCTAGCTATTCATAAAAGTTCAGCTTGAGTAATAAAAGTAACAATTTTCTGTAATGATATTTTATAGATTTGAATAAGACGTATAAAATATTTTTGCTTTTACAGCATATGTAAAGAAAGTAAGCATACCATGCCTATAAAACAGGGATTACTTTTAAATTCTTAAAATATTTCTAGAACAAAGTAAATAATACTCATAATTTTTTCCTGAAAGACTGGTGGAAAGCCACATAGCAAACTTTTCAAATATTTTATATGAAAACAATTCTCCTGCAGCTTCAGAGAAGACATAACACACTTATCCTCATCTTTTAATAAAGGAAATCACAGGCACTTTCCCCTTCCTATTGCATATCCTTCCCTCTGAGCCCTTCAGCCCAGTTCTCTGCCAGAGTGAGTGTGTTATACATGGAAGAGAAGCTGGGATTTTATCCCCTCTGGTGTAGTTTTCACAAATGCCAACTGAGCATTGCAAAAAACGAGATACTTCATTGAGTGTGGAGGAGGAGGGAAAACACAAATCTGAATAGCAGGAAGCCAGAACTTGTGATTTACTTTGTACCGAGTCTGGGGGGAAAACTACTAGGTTTTAATGTGGTACTGTGGATTGCACATGAAGGTAGGTGAGATTAGAGCCTACCCCTTAGACCTGACAGTCCATCAGAGCAGGGCAGTGCTCAGTGCCACACTCCAGAGGTCAGAGGGACAGAGGTGGGTGCTGCCATCCTGCATTGTCCAGGATCCAGCCCCCCTGGCACAGGCACTGCTCTGGCAGTGTCCCAAGGCAGTTCTGCGATGTTCAGTGGTGGGGCCATGGAGCACCACTGTGCTCTGTGTCCGGTCAAGCCACACATCCAGCAGGGTGGGACACTGGGAACATGGGGTTTGCAGAGCCAGGGTGCCCATGCAAGGGGAATGGGTGGGCAGCTGGGCACACCAGGGCTTTGCAGACACAGGGGAGTCACCCCCAGCACAGAGCTGAAAGTGTAACCTGGGAACCTGGGAAAATGCAAAGCCTAGTTAATGTAAATATCTTGAGTTTGAAAAGCCTTATGAAAGAGACCAGAAAATGCGTGGCATGCATGTGATTATTTCTAAACCTACTTCTACTGGACTTGTCTCAATAAAATATGTTTCCAAATTGGTTTGTCTAAATGTGATTTGGGCTATCTTCAGTGAGAAGCCCAGGACTGGAATTTGATTAAGTGGTTAAAATAAGGCACAAAAGGATGGCCCTGTGTGGGGCTGCAGCCTCGTGGCCTGGATTGATGCTGGCTTCCAGGTGCTGCCTGGCACATCAGTGCACAGCCAGGCACATCCCCTGCAGCTCCAGCCTTTCCACAGGGAACCACGTCCTGTTTGCTCAACCACAGCCCAGCAGGAGCTGAACCAGCCCATGCAGCCAGCAGGCTTGGCCCTGCACCCACCAGCACCTGCCCCCAGGGCCTCTCTGCTCCAGGGAATTGTCCATTCCCTGCCTAGCTGCTGGAGACAGCAGCTCCAGGCATGGCTTGGAATTGCACCCAGCTGCACGGACACACACTGGCTGTTACCATCCAGAATGTGGAATTGTGTATTGGCTGCTATCCTGCTCCAACATCCCCGTGTGCTCTCTGCTGGGTGTGCCCGCAGGAACACACAAACACCCTGCAGCCTCACACACACACACACACACTTTTAAATCTATTTGCTTCCTACAAGTCCTTGTAGAGCACATTAAAAAAAGGAGACTTAAGCAAAACTAACGTGTTTATTTTCATTAATATGCTTACATACATATGCCCACTAGAGAGGGTGTGCAGCTATGTCCATTTAGACACATCCACTTGACAGTAAATCTTTGGGTGCACAGTGCATGGTATAGCCATAAATACTTATATCTATAGGAAAATGAAACCCAGTATGATTCAGCACAGAGAGTTTGCACATATTTCTATTGACTTGTCATTGTAACTGCATCTATAGCTTGGCTTCTATACCCAGCTCGGGAGTATCACTTCACCCTCACATAACCACAAAATACAGAGTTCTTCCTGCTGGATATCTCTATACATATGGCCAAGTCATTATACAACTAAAGCTATGATTTTTGAAGGCTTTTTGAATAGGAAAACCTAAAAAACCCTTTTACAGGACCCACTCAAGGACTGCTGGAATGTGTCAGCAGTAGGCTGGCAACAGATAACAATAAGAAAGCCATCTTTTGGGTTAAGAACCAGGTCATATTTTTGGGGTAAATTGTAAACAATAAATATTGGGCAAGCTGCTGTGCTGTGATAAAGGCTTCAGTTCAGAGTTGGTGCTATCGAGAACTTCATGGCTTAAATATTGGCTAGGTCTGAATTTTAATTTTATTTTTTATTTGACAGTTGGCATATTTCTAAAAAGTCAGTGCACATTTTTGAAATTTCATTGCACATCCATGCATCATTACCTGTTTTTTTAGAGCTCGAGGGAGATGATATTGTTGGGGGTTTTCTCTCATGTAGGGAGGCAAGGCAACGAGGCATAACAGAAATGAAGGCTGGCCTTTGGGAGAGCAGCATTGCTTTTCTGAAGCACAAGTCTTTGGTCCAACTGAAAGTTCAAAACAAAGGAGAATCTCTGTCTCTCTCTCTTTTTCCAGCTGTACCTTGGTAATGAAAAGGAAACAGCAAGGAAAGGGGAAAAAAAAATCTAAAAGAAAAAAAAACCTGCAAAAAAAAAAAAAAGTAGAAGCTTACTATTTTTAAAACCTGGTCCAAAGTTGAAGATTCTGCTGAACTGAAGCAAATACTCTTCAGAAATGTCTGACTGCAGAGCCAGGCTGAAATGTTCCAGGAAAACAAGATAGAGGAGTATTTTTACCAGAAAATACTGGAGCTAAATGAGACTGGCTCATCTCAAAGAAAATGAGGGACAAATGCTGCAGGGCATGCTGAAGAAAATAAAATGTTTATCCTTTTTCCCAAACCCATTCAGCTAGGGGCCATTGTGGGAGCTGATGGAAGTTCTCTGAGGTTTTTACTTTGTTCTTGTTCTTTTTGCTTTTCAAGAGCAAACCAAAAACATAAGTGTTAAGTGTCTCTGTTGATGGCTCTTTCTTGCACTGAGAACTGCAGGTCTGGAAGACAGCAGCTTTCCTCTTGAAGGCTGAGCTTTATTATGTCCTGGAGTGTAGATGATACCAAGGTTACACTTGAACCTTCATCAGTGGTGGACCTTAAAAGGTCATCAGTGACTGGGCCTAAAGAGTCCTGTGGGGAGACAGGGGAAAACCCACTAAGCTGGGACCTGCAGGCAACTCCTTCTCCCAAGGCAGCTATTTCTGAAAACTGCTTCTAATTTAGTTGATATTTTGGCAATATTATTTCTCTTTAGGCAAGACCGAGTTAGGTGTGGGAGGTCTGGGTACGGGTTCAGACTCTAAACCAGGGTGGAGTTTTGGGGGAGCAGGGGAGTTAGCCAGCTTTTCTCTGACCTATTTTCTTGTTCTGTAGTCTGGCCCCATATCCCCTACTCCTGACAAGGACAAAAGGAACAGTGGTAGAAGGTAAAAGACATCTTGCAGCATTTTACAACTGGGGAATGCTTTTGCCACATTCTTCTGAGTTCTCCAGACTTCAGGAAAGCTTAGCATAGCTTTTTTTTTTTTTTTTCCATTTGTACATCTGGGCTGAGAAGACACCATTAACCCTTAGAGATCTCCCCTTGCTGCCAGTCAAGGGGAGAACAAACGACTCCTTCCCACCTGCTTCTGGGTCCAGCTGTTTCTAGCTGTTTCCACCTGTGCATGGCAGGCAGGAAGCTGAGCAGGCACCAGGTTCTCACCTGCTCCTCGCGGCATTCCCGAGGACACGGCACGCAGGTGGCAGCTCGGGAAGCGGCCGCCGTGGCGCCCTGCCGAGGGAGGCTGACGGAGCGGGAAGGTGGACGCGGACCCGCGAGATGCCGGCTCACATCTGGCGCTCGCAAGCGCACATCTGTCCGGCCGTGCCGCGGTGTCCCGGCGGTGTCGGGAGCAGCCGCCCCGCCGTGCCCGCGCTCCCGCCCCCGGGGCACGGAGGTGCCGCTCGAGTTGTGCGGCGCACACGCCAAAGCCATTAATTAAATTAGAGCTCTCCGACAGGGGCGGCAGCAGCAGCTGTGGCATCAATCACCGCGCCGCGGGCTGACACGCACGCAGCATCACACGGAGGGAATTCTCTTACCTTTCTCAAGGCAGCTGAGGGCTGTAACCAGGGGTCCCGTGCAGGAAGGTGGCACCGTGGGGACCAGAGACCCCCCTCATGGACCCCCACCAGCGGCCTGATAGCGTGCTATGGAATAGAGATTGGTGGGTCCCAACCACGTGCAGAAAAAGCAAATTTCTGTTATTTATGGGCTCTGGGCCACCCGATAAGGAACTTCCCACCTGACCCCAAAGAAATGGCTTTTAGACAGTTAATCAAAAGAGAACGGCTAAGGGCAGTCACTGCACCCTTTGCAAATAGCAGTCCAGACACAAGAGCAAATAATTTGTGTCAGCATGACAAGAGAAAAACGGAATGTAAACTTGCTAAACAGCCAACATAGACTGGTTTTTATTTATTTATTTATACACACACACATACACACATATATGTTCTTCTGTCTCAGATCAAAGAATGAACTCCAGCAGGTTTAAATTTGAGATCTGTTTATACCATCAAGTGCTGCCCCCCTTTCTTGCCCCATACTGGTGGGGAGAAACAGCCTTGTAATATCAATATTCCCCCATGCCAGCTCTTCTACATCCACCTCTCAGAATGCTACCTATAGAGGAAAGATAAAGCTTCAGCAATTTTATTCAGGCCTGTTTCACAGCCTAGGTCATCTCAGCAGAGTGTGGAAACAATAGCATATGCCAATCTCACAGCACAAATACTGGCCCACAAATAATGAATGCTCCTAGCAACTGTGTACAGAAACAGCAAAACTTTTAACAAATTTTTATTAAAAAAAAATTAAAAATTAGTTTTGCCCCAGTGAAGGTGTCCTGCATGTAGATTATCTGCAAAGAGAAAATTGTTAGATAAATTATTTGTATTGAGTAATTTGATCAGGTCTCCTTGGAAGCCTAATGAATAGGTTATTTTCTGTAACAGCTGCTGTTCGAACTCTCAAGCTTGAGCCCACATGGTCTGGCTGTTCAAAAGGAATTACTGTGCTGGCTTTTTTAAAGTAACTTTTAAAAAAGCAAAACTAGGCACAATCTATTTGTTGACAGAGAGGAAAGATGGACAGGAGAAGATTTAAGTGGGTGGTAAAATTATCGTGAAGGCCTGAAAATTATTAGCAGAAAGGATAATTGTGTGAAGCTGCAAATAACTCGCCTTTCACTGGGACTGTAAGAGACCAAACCTTCATGGCTGTAATTCAGATACATCATCTGCATTTCACGTTCTGCTGTGGAGAGGAAATGCCTCCCAGATGGGCTATGAGACTGGATGGCCCCAGGAACTCTGCTGCTGGGTGGGCTATGGCCATGTAGGCTTCTTGGTCTGGGGCAACTCCTCTCTGGTTGCCTACTTCGTTTATACAAACACCACATGCAGACCTGTGCCAGTGGAGGAGTGTAGGAAAAGTAAAAGATCTTGTAATGGCTTTTGGGGGTGTTTGGAAAGGGTTAAATGCATTCTGCACTCATGCAGCAATTTTCCAGGCATGACATTTATTCCAGGGTCTGCATTTGTCCAGAGGGAGCCAGATTTCCTTCTGCATTTCTTGGTGCGTCTCCTTGTCTGCAGTAGGCAAAGCCTGAACCTCTTTTATGGGTGATATTTGCTGGTGTTTTCCTCTGACTAGGACTAAGCAGGGTGCAGTGTGATCTGCCAACCTTAAACCTGAATTCTTCCACCAGCACAGTAAAATAAAGGCAGAGCTCTGTGCTTGCCTTGCTCCTTTGCCCTATCCTTGTGTTGCCTGTGTCAGCCCTGCCCCATTCCTTTGGGGCACTTTTCTGGGATCATCTTGCAGTTCAGCACTCAGCTTCCACACATTGGATGTTTTTGCGCTGGAAATGTTAGATTGGAGTTTATTTCATTGTTCTCTGAACAATCTATCCAGAAACTCGGTGTTTTGCTCTTTTTCCCCCTCTTCTAGCCAATGTAATCAAGAGGAGACTTGCTAGACATTGTGTTAACAGTGTTAAGTATGGAACACATGTTGAGGTGAAGTGAACGGTGCCTCAGGTAGGATTTGGCTGTGAGTTGTCTTTGCCTTATGCTCTGTAGAAGTATATTTAAGCAAGCTGCTGCAATTGTAGACACTGAGGGTGGATGCATGCAGGCATGCATGGTTAGGGGAAAGAAATCTCCACTGAAAAACCAGAGGAAGCAGCCAAGGACATATTTGATAATGAAGGATTTGCTGGCTAGCTCTCTGAGAAGTGCTCAACACTGTGAGGATTAGGTTAGGATGCTTCAGCACCGAGTCCAAGGCGGATGCTGCCCATTTGCCAGGTCATCTCCATTTCCGCAGGTGGTTGAAGGAGCTGGCGGGGTTAGGAGTGCAGGGAGGGAGCCTGTTGGAACGGTGCAGTCCCCTCGTGTCCCAGGGCTGTAATCCTAGACTGCGGTGTCACCTTTCTTTGGGGACAGAGGCCAGGTCTGGTGCAAACCGGGGTGAGCACGCTGCTGCTGCTGAGTGCCGGCTCTGACCTCTCGTGGCTCAGTCTGCTTAGACACTGCTGTTCTATGGGACGTGACACGTCCATCCCTCTGCTCACCTGGCTTCTGGGGACAAACCCCCAAACAGCTGCCAAATGGAGCTTACATGTATTTTGCTTTTGTAGCTTCTGAGCTGTGGAGAAAGCCGTGTGTTTCCCAGCTAACTGGCTGCAAAGTGAAACCCTGTAATTTTGGGGACAGAATCTACTTTGTTTCTCATGAAGGTAATTTGGCATTTTGCAAGAGTGTACAGAATACTTCATGTTTCATCTGAATTAATGAAGTGTGCACGTTGATTTCATGTATATTGCTACAGAAAGCTTTCTTAATTACGAAAATCTAAATATTTCATTTTTTTTTCTAAAAAGACATGAATTTTAAGGGGGGTTTATGATTAATTTTGAGAATCTCCAGAAAAATGCAACTTTTGATGTCATTTGCAACTGTCTTCCTGCCAGTATCAGTGACTGCATTTTGGTTGAGCACAGCCTGCCATCAGCAGCTGAGGCTCTCCAAGGTCAGCAAGGAGCACAAGTCCTACCCTACCTTCTCACTACATTATTTCCAGAAATAATCTCTTTTGGAAAAACAACCTCCCATCTCATCTTTTTTTGTGCTCCTTCTGTTAAGTTGCTGCAGAAAGATAGTGAAGAAGGACTTTGTGACTAGCAAACCACTGAGTCTCACCACCACCCCACCAGTCTGTGTAGGTTAACCATGAGCCACAACACAGAAAATACTGCAGCAGTGGCTTGGCTTTTTAATGAGGCTAGTACAAGCTCAGAAACCATCCTTAGAGATGACCCATGCTCAGATGGCTCTGCTGTGACACGCTGCCAATCCAGGGATAGGTAAACCTTAAGGCTGAAAGCACAGGCGCTTAAAAATTGGAGCAGAGCAGCATTGTGTCATTTGAGGGCAGATGTTGCCACAGGTAGAGTGGTCCATGTCACCACTGTAATTAATGTCAGGGCTTGGAACCAGACAGGATGCATGAGATACTCTCACAGATGGTGTATTTAAATGGGTATTCATAAACAAGCTTCAACATGGATTTTGGAGCCACTGTCCCTCTTTGGTATCCACTAATACCTGCCCTCCAAATGATTGCAAGTGTAACGTGCTGAGTTTGGGATTCACGTGACTGAGTCACCAGTTTATAGACACTACCAGTTGTGGGTTGGAACAATATTCAGATCTAGAGGTCATTTACCCAAAATGAGCACCTGGATATTAAAGCAGCACAAGCATGTTATATTTATCATTACTATTGGCACACACGTGTGACACATAATAATAGCAAAAGCAGGTTACAACAGCAGGTGGCACCTGGCATACTCTATCACATCAGTCACTTTTTGTTTTTTTCTGTGCATTTGGATTGATAGATATATTTTCTAGATAACTGGCATACTCTTTTTCAGAGAGGAAGCACTTTTTGCAATACCTTTCCTAGCCTGGTGTCTCTACAGTTCCCCTTTTTATCTGGGATGATTAAGATTCATGTTTCTTTCCTCCAAAAGTGCTTTCTAAGGTCCCTATTTACACATGATATAAGATCAGTGGGCAAATAATTAAGGCAGTGTGTGATGCTGTTTCAGGTCTGTTGCCTATTTATTTGAAGCAGCTGTCTATGAATGTGGGATGCATGGTACAGAAGTTGCCATGGTTAAAAATCATGTTTACTGATTGCTCAGTAAATAGTTACACAACTTTCTGTGTAAATGCCAGATAGCACACCAGAGCTTCCTCGGGTAGTTTCACTTAGGCACAAGCCTTCTCCCCAGTTCCTGCAACTGTACTGATCTTGTTTGCTTGCACACACACATTTATGGAGTGAGGGAGAAGAGAAGGAAATGTGCCACCAAGGAAGGACAGAGTTTGTGTTTAGCCTAGAGAGATGAGAACTGAGAGGAGGTGTGAAGCCAATCTCTGCAGAGATGAAAGGCCACCACAAGGTAGCTGGGAATAATCTCCTGTCTCTGGTGGCTGAACGAGGAGCACCAGTCTTCAATCGCTGCCAGGAAGAATCGAGTTCTGCGACAAGGAGAGACTTTGTAATGGTAATGATGGTGAGGCAGCAGCCTTCAGAGGCTGTCAGATCTCCATTGCTGGAGATCTTGAAGAGCAGATTAGATCTAGCTTTGGCAGGGATGATATACTGTAACTAATCCAGCCTTAAATCAAGGAAATAGGCTGGATGACCTCTTGAAGTACTTCATAGCCCATAAGTCTCTTTATGCCATTAATATTTGGAGGCAGAGTGTGATTAAACTGTGGTATACACCAAATGCTGGAGCAGCTGCTGTTTTTTCCACTCCTAACATAGTGAGAGGACCCAGCAGGGCTCTGTGGGAAACAGGTTGCTCTGAAGGAGGATGGCATTAATGTGCCTGTGCTCTGCAAGTCTTACCTTGGCTCTTCAGAGATGGGCATAAAGTCAGCAAGGAACGGCTGGGCTTTCCCAATGTTGTACCCAAGTGTCCACTGGAAAATCCCCCTCCTGTCATCTACAGCAAGTCTACACTTCTTTGCAGAACACTGGGTACCTGGCCAGTGCCAATAGCATACTCATATCCTCGTGCTCCCCAGAGGAATCAGAGGAATGCAGATGCCCTGCATCCTGCTTTGTGTTCCCCTGTCCTGCACATCTCATCAAAGAGCAGAGAGAGTCTGGCACTTAGCACGGCCATTCTTTGTTTTCCATGAACCCACTGAAAAATTCATTTTAAAATGTAAAAATGTTAATGTGAAAAAAGGTATCTTTTTTTTTTTAACTTTCTCCCAAGTGACATATGCTTCCATTTTCAGACGTGTCTTATTTGCGTTTGGTTCTCCAGATGTAAAACAGGCCCATGGGGTCAGGCAGTACAGGTTTTCTATTTTTCACATCACTGCACCCACAGAAGGACAGAATTCGGTATCACTCGCATTATGTGGGGGAAGAGCCTTCCTATTCATGCAGTTTTCAAGAATGTAGACTTTTCTTGCAGGAATACTAAGAAATCCCTCTCATTTTCTGCTGCAAAGAGCTGCTGCAAGCTGGGGTAAAGCTGCAGACTCTGAATGGACACACTTCCCTACAACACGTTCTTCTCTTTAAAATGGGAAAGCTGTGAAAAGCAAAAGTAACCAGTCAAGATTGCACACTGTAAAATGAATTAGCAGATAGCTGACTTCTTGAAATGGAAAGGGCTTGCTTTTCACAGGGCCTGGATTTACTTATCTGCCATGCAAGTACTTGCATAATAATTGCCAATCTGCATATGATAAATGAATAAAATGCATCTAAGTGTTGAGGGTGCAAAGAAAAACACTAAGCACTAGATATTTGGCTCTCTTTTATTTATCTCAATTGACACCACCAGTGGAGGATCTGTGAGGAAATTAGTAACACTTACTGGAAGAGAAGTTTTTGCATGTGTAATGGCTTCCCAGATCCTTCCCGTGGCAGCTGCATTTTAGCCGAACATCTCCTGAAATGAGAGCCTGTCCAGTTCCCAGGGCTTTGCAGAGCTGGCTTTATATGCAGTCACCTTCCTTTCAAAATAATAATCCAAAGCTTACAGAGCTGCAAATAAAACAGCAACCTGTGTAAGCCAGCACAGAATTTTTTCCTGAGTCCACAGATGATCAAAATGATATTGTTGGAGAGCATTATTTAAGCTCTTTCCTGTCAGCAGTTACTGTAATGCTCAGTAGCTGCGGTGTAAAAGAGCTTGGGCAGATGTGTGGGACATGGCACCGATGAGCTCGTTTGTGTGGCATGGGGAGGAGGGCAGCAGGGTAGCCAGGTGAAGCTGGGGAAAAATCCATGCCCATCCCTATCTCCATGTTTCTCACCTTCCCATAGCAAAAGATTTTGATACTGCAGTCAGTGTTGGGCTACCAACAGCTGAGATCTGACATCTCAGCTGGCTAATTTGTGCCAGTGCAGTTGCACTGATTATGGCAGCAACTAGAGGCTTGTGACTGGTTATATCCCTTGTTTTTCCTAAGTCTCTGTCGGGTTTTAAAATCTTTTTTAAGTCCCTGCAGCAAAGTGTGGCTGAGCTGCTCTCTGCATCGCAGCCATGTAACTTGGATAGATCCAACTCTAACACTGCAGCCACTGCAGAGAAAGCTGAGCAGGAAAACACTGGGACTTTGTTTCTGTGGTGGTGAGAGCCACACCACCGGCTGGCTGCCCGTTTCTAATCAAGCAATAGACATGACAACATGACATTTTCTGCCTTAGCTTCAGCTCTCATTCCACTCAGGAAACACCTCAAAATGTGGCTTATTCATACACTGATCTTGAAAGATGCAGCAGTAATTATGTAAACTTCACATCAGCTGTACATGGTGTTGACTAGCAAAACAAAAGCAGAAAGGACTTAGTTGTTTTGTGGGATTCTTTCCCCCTCATATCATTAGCCAACATCCCAGGCTGGCCAGATAGTCCTAACTGAGGATGGTGTTTTGTTTTGAGAGGCTACAAAATTCTGCCTCTGGAGATCATAGTGTAGAAAGAAGAGCAGATTGAGGCAAATGAAGGACAGATAAGAAAATCGTAGCCATTAACTCTTGTTAATGTACCTGAAAAAGTTGTTCTCACCCAGTCAGGGGACTGACAAATCAGGTGAGCTATGGGCCCAAGGAAAAACAGTTCAATATTTAATATCAAATACTTGAAGCAGTAAATGAATAACTTACCAGCAACTCAATCTGGGACATGTTTGCATTGCTTTTTAGATAATTTTGAACTGTGGGTGTATTAATGGAAATTGCGATCTGTTTCAGGACAATTTACAAGCCGGCAAAAAGACTAAATTCAACAAAATGATTCTTTGCTGCAGATAGTCCAGCCATAACTAGTTCTTCAAGACAAGGTTTTGACCATTTCTCATTTCTGACTCAAATAAATGTGCTAATGTGCTATTGCATTGTTTATCACCAGAAAGCTTGACTTCATAAATATTGAATCATAAAACTGAGATTGCATAAAATCTTATGCATGTTCAAAAAAAGAGTCGTGCACCACCTGAACCCCCTCCTTTACTGCTCTTTCAGGGTGCCACACTCTTCCTTGGAAAGGGGACAAGACTAGGTGAGCTCATCATAATTGAAACAATATCTCGTTCCACTTGGATTTCTTGCCAATGAGGTAAATGCTGACATTCATTGCATGTCCCTTGCTTTAATACTATGACAAAATTATTTTTTCAAATTCTAATTGCTTTGAGAAGACTGGAGGGGTTGGATTTTTGCCCTACATGCACACTGAACCCTGCTGTACCACTGTTGGCACCCAAGTTGTAATATTCTTATTCTGGGTTCTGTGGCTGTCAGGCCCAGAAAAACCTCTTGTGAGGATTTTTCCAGTCCAACTTTCTCAGGCTTAGCTAGAGTTTTTTCCCAAGCTAGCCACTTTTCTCTAATGAAAACATAAGAGAAGAATTGAAAACAGATAAACAACTGCTGGATACATGAGAAAGCCTGAAAAAGAGGTGTTACTTTCTCTGGACGAATAAGCTAGTGCTTTGTCTTCAGTTAGTGTCCTGAGTGTATTTAAGGAATGTAGTGATACAATAAATTGTCTCTTTCCTATCTTGAGAGAGACCATGTTGCTGTGTGTCTTATTACTGCCACTCAAAGGGTTAATCCCCTAACATACAGCTACAGGGTTCATTGTCTCACGAGTCTGTAAGGACATTAGAGTTTTGCAGAAGTGGTTCCACGTGTGGTGTCACTTGCCTAGTCTGTGGTGACTTGCACCACGTGGAATCCACTGGGTTTTTCTGCTCAGCAGGCAATTTTGCCTTGAAGCTTTAAGGAGTAAGATCATTTATTGGAGGGGAGTAATATTTGCTTGAGGTGAAAGCTTAGTTTGGGGAAATGTAGTTGGTTTGGTCAAAAGTGTGAAGAATTATTCTTGCCAATAATGACCTTTCCTGCAGTGAAGAGAAATGAGCATTTAGAGTCTGAAGGGGACAAAAGCTGCAGCCTCTGAAGTAATATGTTTGTGCATCTAGGAGAGTCACAAAGTCACAGATTCAGCTTCCAAGTTCAGGAATCAAAACATGGATGGTATGTCCATGACATGTCCTTTTTTTTCATAATGTCAAAACTTCAAACCCCTTCAGACAATTTCAGCTTGATGGCAACATACTGTCAAGCTTAAGTCATAAAGGACTATGATTTTCACTAATTTTTATCCCACTTGCTCTTCCCTTTTGGCAGCCCATGCCCAGAACCAGGCCTGCTGATGTTCTGTGGGCCTGGTCTCAGCTCCAGCATAAATTCTGGAAATAGTTCACATCTGTACAGAATTGTCACTTGGTGTTGGTTTGGGTTTTTTTTCCCTAGGCTCTCCAAATGTACTAAAGTGTCATTAAGACAAATGGCAAACATTTCTTCTTTTCTCACATCTGTCAAAACTTCAAAATCTACTTTCATGACATTTCACATAGCATTTTTTTACGTACCACTCAAAGGACATGGAATCCTAATGAGCCTTGCTTTCATCATTTTCATCTGCCATATTTTGCTGTCCCAGTATAATAAATTTACAAAAGCAGGGGGGTTATGTAACAAGTGATACAAACAGCTGTGGAGTGGAAGGAGAGGGAAAGAGAATTAGGCTGGTACTCACTTTCTGAAGGAAGTAACTCTACGTTCCTGCCAGGAGGGCATGGTCCTGAGCTCCTGAGCAGAGTGTTTCCTCAACCCACCACCAAGGAGGCTGAGCTGCTCAATAGTAGAGAAACTATGTAAGACTGAGGAGTAGCTGTGAATTTCCAGTGTCAGGAATCAAAAGGAGACTTTATTTCTGGTCATTAATTTAAAAAGTAATTTATTATTTCTGCAGTTACAGTTACTTGGCTTGCAAATGTTAACTGATGTGCTTGCTTTCACTATTTGTAAATGTGTTAATGGGAGATTGAGGATACTGCTTTTTGACATCAAATACAAAAGGAAAAATACACCAAAATTAGCTTAAGTACCTCCTTTAAGGAGGAAAAAAAAGTAGACAGTCATTTTTTAAATTCAAGGCTACAAAGTCAGTAGTGCTGGCAGCTCAGATTCTTCCCTGTTAACCACTACAGTGCAACAAATAGAAGTCACTTCCTCCTCATCCTCTGGGTAGGGGAAGGCCATCCTCAGGTAGACTGGCTGACCTGTAATAGCTTGGATAACAGCAATGTAGTTAACAAGATTCTGAGCAAATCTCTATCAGTTTGTTAAAAGCCACCCATGAGCAAAAGACTGACTTTCAATATGAGGCTCTCTTAGCAGCATTCTGAAAGCACTCAGGAATTATGTGGAGCTCCTGTTGCCAGGAATTCTATCTTGATTACAGGATACCAGCAGCTATAGTTGTTGTAGGACGGTCATGTTTCCATCCTCAGGATTCTAACTAGTCCATTTGTATATAGACTACATTGTTTATTTTGCAGAAAACATAGAACTCAGGGTTGGTACTACCCAAATTAACAGAAATAAACTGATAGTGTTTGTATTCAGGATAGAACACACAATCCCTAAAATGCCAAGGTAATGGCCTTTAGGTGCTGGTCAATCATGTATTGTTTCTGCTTTTCAGCAGAAGTACTATTAAAAAAAAATCAGAAATACCACTACTGTCCATGCTACCAAAACAGCCAATAAAGAAAGCTACATCTTGTTAGGTCCTTGTAAACTTGTTTCAGTTTTCACTTGGTGTGTCAGGACCTGCACATACACACACATAGAGACATACACACACAGAGACATACACACACACACACACTTTTCTATACACTCATTTGTTACAGTTCTAATGCACCATGTCCATCTGAGCAGTGCAATGTGCTGGGTGGCAACGTGGCACTTGCCCTTTGTGCTCCTTCACAGTAGGGCAGGAGGCCATCACCTCCAGGTGACTTCCAGCCTTGTGGGACTGCTGGTGCATCACAGTCCCTGTCTGAACCACCACAGCCACTGTACATGGCCTCACAGGTCTGCTTCATATGAGACCTGCAGTCTTCTTCCTGCCTGAGATGTGATACATAGACCAAATTACCTTTCACTGCCTACCCTGAAGTCAAAGTTCAGCTTTCTCCTGCAGCATCAGCCAGCAGGAAGCCTGGATAATAGTTTGACATGGTAGGTGTCAGCACAGAGAAATGTGCTTCTGCCTCAGTACTGAACCTTATACAGATTTTCTAATATATTTTCAGAAAGTTTCCAGATGAAGCAGATATGGCAAAAACTGATGAAAATTTGATTTCCCTTGCAGCAGGGGAACAGGAAGAGAAAGATGGGTTAATGTGCTTCAGAGGAGATCATCCAGGAGGAATGTTGGTGGGTAGCCACCTGCCCTACTTTTACCTTTCATGTTGGATGCTATCTTTTACTAGATTGCCAAAATCTCCATTCACGAAAACAGGAGCTTCAGAGCACTCAGACTTCAGCAAATCAGTGTATATTTGGGGAGCCTAAATCTGAACTAAGAAGAATAATTTTGTGCTTTTCATACCACTGGCAAAATGTAAATTTCATTGGTGCAATGTTCACTCATTATCGCTGAATCAAAGAGCAGTCTCAGTTCCTGCTGGCATCCTATTTAACAGAAAAATAGAAGTCTCTTCTGTTGCAGACATACATTGCTGTGTGAATGGATGATGCTGCCTCAATCTTCATGTCTCACGTTCGTGTTGATTAGCTGCCCTATTTTAGGACTGTTTGCATTATGCAATAGGCTAGTAAAATCATTAGTGTGCAGATAAAAGTAGGTCTTTACCTTAAGAATTAAACACATAAAACATGTGATTAAAATGACAGAGGTTTATAGGAATTGGGAAAACTGCATGAACTAGGTGAAACACCAGGATTTGAGGTAGATGAGCTACACTGGCAATAAATGACAGGCTGAAGCACACAAATGAAAATAATCAGAACTCCTGTGTAAAGTGATGCTGATATATTCTGAATGTCACATTGCACTGCACAGTGCTACGCTCGCTCCAAGAAGGCTCTTTAATTAAAGCTGCTCAAGCCTTAAAACTCAAAAACTCCAAGTGTAGAGGTGGGCACCATTTAAGCAACACAAGTCTTGCTACTGAAGATGCAAATGGAAAGTTCAGCTCCTAGTTAATTAGCAAGACTTACCTCTGATATTTAATTATCTATGCATCCATGTAAGGCTAACAGTTTATTAAAATCATTATCCTATTAAAATACTACTTTCTGTTTTTTTCTTGCCATTCTAATGCTTGTAATATTAAATTGATTTTGGTTTGGTTTTTTTGGGGTTTTTTGTGGTGTTGTTGGGGTTTTTTGAGGGGTTGTTTTTTTGTTTGTTTGTTTGGTTGGTTGGTTGGTTTTTTTGTTTGTTTGGGTTTTTTTTTTTTATTATGAGCCAATTACCTATTCTTCCCATTTTGCTGTCAAGGGTGGCAACTTGTTCTGGAAATCTCCTCCTAATTATAAGCCCTTCCCAAGGACCTGCAAATGCAGGCAACACCTGCTAACTGAGGTCTGAGTTCAGGAGTCCCAGTGGAGACGGAGCACCTCACACGGGGCTGAGGAGGCAGGAATGAGGGCACTTTGGAGGTTTTGCCACTGGGGTCAGGATGGCAGCGTATCAGCTGTCCATTGTAATTTGGCTGGCAAAAATTACTTTGGCAGCTTTGTCCTCTCCTTCCCATTGCCTGTCAGAAAGGGGATCCATCCCCTCAGGCATCACTAGAGAAACACCTTACTTGGATATGGATAAACAGGGGAAATGTTCAAGCCAAAACTCAGTTCCTGAATTAAATGAGGGAACTCTGCCCATGATAGTTTAAGTGTCCTGGAGAGTGCAACCTGGACCTTTGTAAACTGCTGGCCTAGCCACTTAAGCTAAAAATAAATGTTTCCTTGAGAGCTTTTCTCCCACACCTTTCTTTTCAGGAGCTGGCACTGAATAAAGTAGTTTAAGAAAGAAAACAAACCAAAATGAGGGCAGAGTTTCAAGCGGAAAAACTGAAAAGCCCTTTTTCAGCTGTGGCCACACACAGTCGCATGCTCTCAGCTGTCCTGGGATCCTGCCCCTGCCAAATGTGCTGCCTGCTTTGCTGTGGATGTTTTCTTTACTTCAGACAATACCCATGCATTCATTAGTAGACCCCTGAAGAATGATTTTTAGATCTGATATCACTTCAGTTGCCAGTTTTCTTTCATACCCTCCTACGCTTTTTCTTTGCCAGGCATTCCCAAAGGAAATGGGTTAGTTGGTGTAGGGCTGGAGAGGATTTGCTGTGCTGCCAAAAGCGCTTTGGTACTTCACAGACAGAATCTCCAGGATCATCTGTCTGGGCTGCTCTCCCAGGATGCCTCCTTGGTTGTTCTGCAATTCCCTGTTTTTCCACCATTCTTCAAAAGGCAGCTCACCTCTGTGCAGCCAAGTTCTAAAAACTCCTTGCCATTTTTAGGAATAGCCAAATTACTGTCATCTTCAGCAAAACTCATCATCTGCTTAGGAAAGTTGAAGGGATAAGTATGTTGATTTAGCATCATTGTGGCTTTACAAAACACATTTTGCAGTTATGAAGAAAATAGCTGTCACAAGGGACAATTTAGCCAACAAAAAGGTCTAATTTCCTTAAACTATTAGCAACAAAAATCTGTGACTGGCTCAATTTTCAGTATTGATTTCTCTCAATATTTATTGAGGGAAAAGCATGAATTAAAAATGAAAATAATTTAGTGCTAAATGAAACTAAACTAAACTGTTTTCTTGGCAGATTGACGTGAACAGATTAAAAAAATATAATGGCAAAAATTGAAGTGGCAAGTTAGTATTAGGAATTAGTAATTTTTCCTAAACAAAAATAAGACATTTAAAAGTATGTGAAATGTGAGGAAATAAATGCTTTTTTAGTATTATGGCATCCTACCACATTCCCCAGAAACAGGGGATGGGGTTGTCAAAGGCCTTTAGACCCATATTCTCAAGAACACCTTAATGTGTATGGTATAATTTACTGTTAATGAGCAAGAATGTGGTATTTCAAATGTATTATGTTACAGAGAGGTAGATGTTTTGAAAATTGTATTGTAGCTGTTAAAAAGTGGATGGCTGTACCCCCTGCACAAGGCAGAGTAACAGAACTGCTTATTCCCATATTCTCATACAGTGACACCCGCTTCTTTGTGGCTTCTGACATTTAGATGAGGCAGTTCTTGCATGGAGAGGGAAAAAACAAAAACTTTTCACTGAATGTCTGCTTTGGTAAAGCATTGCCTTTACTTGTCACCAGTGACAGGTGTTAAAAACTCAAGAGAATCATTTCAGATGATCAGCATCCCAGGATTCATCCACATCTCTGGCTCTGTGGCCAATGAATGGTATTTAAAAAAAAATTATTTAATATTATTTAGCTACAAACCTTCTCTGCACCCCACTTGGAGTATTGCACAGCAGAGTAACACAAGAAATGGATTCTCTCCTGGATATCCAATAGTTCCTTTTAGTTGAGAAACCTGCAGCCATGCAAAATCTTATGCTCCCTGCATCTCTCTCACTTCCTCTTTTTAAAATTTAAATATCTTTCTTCTCTCATAGTGCCAAAAGAAAAATTCAGTCAGAGCTGAGTCTCCACACAAAATACAAGAGGTTTGCTGGAGTCTCCTGCTGTGCAGGGAAGAAGCATCAGCTGATTGATCCTCCACGTCATTTTACCTTCTCCCAAGATTTCACAGCCTTAAATGTCTTTTGTCTGTAAAGATCCTAAAGCAGAGGTAAATATGATTGAGGTTTTACACTGAAAGAGAGAAAAAAAAAGGAAGCTTTAAGAGAGAGCTCTGTGTGTGTGAAAGAAGCATTAGCTGGATTCATAGATGTCATTTTTGGATTTGAGAACATACTAGCAATTTTGGAGGCCTAGGGGTGAGAGGCTTCGCATGTCTTCCCCCTTCTTTCCAATGAGTCTCAATTTAACACTTTCATGTCCTTTTTATTTGGAAAATGCTTGCTGCTGTGTATGTTGCACATGCCAGGCTGCATCCTTGCAGCCACAGTTCTTTGTGCTCGGCACCTGCAGATGGATGGCTTTTTCCATCATACATCATGGCTGTGACAGCAGACTGATGATCTACAACTCCAAGCGCTATAGCTCTGATGATGGGGCTGTGGCTGCAGTAATAATATGGGCCCACTCCTGGGACAGCAATGCTGTGCGGGTTTTTCTTAAAGGTGAGGCAAAAGGCTTAAATCCCTTCTTGTTTCCTATCTGTCTCCCTCCCCAAAGCTGTTTCAAGTCCCAGATCAATGGAAAAAAAATGAAATTAATCCGTCTTCTGCAGAAATATGATCACTGGTGTGAGAGAGCTCACTGATTTAGATGCTGGAGAGGATATCACAAAAGGAAGCTTTGTAAATAAAGATTTGGGCAGAAATGCAAAGGAAAGTCTGACTTTTGGATCTTTTACCATGGCAGGTAAATATTGTCATATTGGAAGCAGAACAAACTGTTCTTTTCTGTAACTGCAGTTTGATCGACTCTTGCAGTTTTTCCATAGGCTCATATTCATTAAAACTCCAGATCCTGGAAGCCAGTGAGTTTCACATCTTCCTTAAGTAAATAAACAATACTTTCTTTGAAAAGTAAATTATTCTAATTGTGACATCAGTTACTTGTGGAGGTTCAGAAATAAAAAGGTCACAGAAAGAAAGCACATTTTATTATTACAATATTTCCTGGGTTTCAAACAATTCTGCTGATTTAGGTGTGAGTCATGATGCTTGATTGCTTGGGGGTAGCAATAAAACTGAATTTAGATCCTCACCTGGCACTGGCTCTCTGTCTCATTGTGAGCTGGCACCTGGTTGTGCCAAACTGGAAGCCAAACTCCTTTTTCTCCATCTCCCAAGTGCATTAATCTGTTTTTAGCAGGCTGGATGGCCCCAGCTCCAGGACTGCCTGTGTGTATGAAGACTCCTATCCCCATTGCTCTCCTGGCCAGCCAGGTTACATGGGCCTGTGGAAAACTCCACCTTCATCCAAAGTCCAGAGGAGTGAAAGAAGACGCATAGGTTCAATTCAGGCAAGGTTCAATTCAAGTGCAAGCATCATCCATCACACAAAAGTTGAGAGTACTGCCTGTGCACACTGAGAAATAGTGCAACGTGCTTTTTGTTGCTACTATTATATTATTATTATTATCATTATTTTTTTTTTCTCCTTTGTAAAGCATAGATTTCAGCTAACACTGCAGGGTTTTAAAAAGTGAATTCATAATTGATCTCTGAATTAATAATTTCATCTTTTCCCTGGGATATGAAACAAAAACTGCACAGGTGGACATATCTGCTAGTGTTAATCAAGTGACAATTGTTTGCAGAGGACCTTATGCACAAGCGGCACTGAAAAGGAAAAATCACCACAGGTGATCTGACCCCCAGCTCTGGCTGAAGGAGAGAGGAACTCCTTGCATGTCCTGTACACAGGCTCCTTCCTTTGGGAAGTTCCTGTCCTAATACTGTAGCAGGAGTATAGAAAAGGTAAAAGATGGAGTTTATTAGCCAAGGAAGCAAATTGCATCTTGTGATAACTTACTTCAATAAACAGGGAGAGTTCACTGAACACCATTGCTTTGGTTGACTGTGGTCAAGATGAAACCTGCTGTGTTGTGTGTCAGCTCCAGAGAAGTCAGATTTCTTCTGATCTATCTGGTTTACAGCCCCAAGGCTACTTCCCTGTTGCCCACAGCTGGTGCAGGTCAAGCCTTGTCCAAAATGTCCATGCACACCCTCACAGAGTAATTTTGGATGCCTAGCAGCCATATTATTTCCATCTGAGGACTGGACAGAAAGACCAGAGACTGCTCAAGTCTGGCAGCAGTCCCCAAGTGCCTGTCACAGCCAACTGCATGGGGGACCAACTGCAAGGCTGCCACTTTCCATCCCTGGTGAGAAAATGCAGTTGGGAATCAAGACAGAGTGCTTGGCAATACCCATTAATACTGATCCTGCTGCAGCAAAACCTCTGCCCTGTCACTGAGATACTCATATCTGAATGGTTTCTAGCCCTCACATGTGGTCTGTTCTTTCTGAGGTGCCTTGTCATACCCATGAACCTTCCAGGAGAGAGGAGATCCCCAGTGGGTTATCCAAGGTCTCTAGCCTGACTACCAGAGGATTTCTTGGGTGGTTTCCTCACTGCCTCTGATCACTCCTGGCATCTCTACGGTGGTGGCCACTGTCTGTGCTTCTTTGGAAGATTGCTTCATTTGCTGTTTTATCGTGGTGAGTTTTCCTTAATATTTGATCTAATTTTTGCCTACTGGGCTTAAAATCCATTCCTTACTATTCTGCCCTCTCTGACTAATGAGAATTGGTCCCAGTCTTCTTTATAATGCCTTTTATCGTGATTTTGGACAGTTATGCGTCCCCTCAGCCCTCTCTTCTGCATCCTGAACATGCCTGTCTCTCACAGGTCTTATTTTCCAAATCCTTTATCACCTCTGTTGCTTTCCTGTGAGCTGTTTTGGATTATTCTTTAAAAATAAAATGCTCCCCACAGCTAAGGCAGTGCTCTATTGCTATGTGCCATTGTCTCTGTTGCTGAAGGAGAGCAGAACAAGTAGCATTACCATCTCACCTGGTTTTCCCACAGCTCTGCTATTAACCATTTTGTTGCTGGGGCAGTTTGTCCAGCTGGCAGCTTGTCCCACATACAGGTTCATGTAGTTTTTGACTGGCTGGGTATTCAGCCAGGAGTCATATTTATGAGTTCCTGCAAGGCAGATACTGCTTCACAGGCACAGCCCAATCCCAGCCTCCAGGCTTTGGAGACCACTGGGGAAAGTATTGCAATCTAGGAAAAACACTGCCCCAAAGAGGCTCAAGGCAGCAGGTAGGTGGCTCCAGGAGTTGGTGGCCCTGCTCCTGCAGGGGGGACACTGGCCACATTGGATGCCAGCCCAGGGAAACCTGGGCCAAAGCCAATGCCTCCCTGGTGTGTCTCCAGGGTGGCAGGGCTGCAAGGCATGACAAAACTTTCCGCCTGTGGCTGCTGGCAGGGAAGATGGCTCCAAAAAAAGCAGTGCCTGCAAGGAGAGTTCCCATGCTTCACCAAGCAGTGCCAGCCAGTCGCGGCCATGGTGCCCAGCAAAGCCCATCTCGTTGCCTGGATGTTGTGTCTGTCAAAGAGCAGTGCTGCTGGCACCTCTCTCAGGGGCTTACTGGTGACCTCTGGATACCACAGCAAAACTGCCCTCTTCCCAGAATTTTCCATTGCCATGCTACAGTGGTGCATTTCATTATTCCCTGTGCAGAACATGAACTTTGTTGACTCTCAGCATATTTCTTCAATTTATCTCCTAAACATGGTCGTTATACTTTCATCCTATCCTCCTTGATACTTATATATCCTCCCTGGTTTGAAGGATACCTAAATAGGGGCTTGCTCTTAAAAACACAGACAGACTTGCATGTCTGACTATGCCAAGAGCTGCTAATGAAAATACCAATGAGCATGGGGGAATAAACTTGCCACCTGTGGAGTCTTGTTTGGCATCCTCATTCAGCCTAATAAAGAATCATTCATGTTTAATTGCTACATTTGATTGTTTAATTACAGTTATTTTACATGCCATCTTGTAGTTTTGTCTTGGCTTTAGACACTATCTGCCACCTTATTCTTTTTAAATAGCAAATTATACTATAATAGAAAATTATTTTGGTCAAATAATTAGAACTAAGTCTTTAAATTTTAATCAGGATGTTTTTAAAAAATATGTTCATAAAATTCTTTCTGATTGATGCTGCTGTATGGATTCAAATTCAGACTTTTTTTCTGTGCAACAGGAATTATATGAAAAACTCTCTCGAATGCTTTTATGGCCACAATATGAGTAGTTTCATCTTCTCACTGAAGTTTTATCAAATTATGTTTATTTTGTTTAAATGCCAATTCTTTTTAACCACTGCAAGATGTTTCTATACAGGCTTAACTTGGCATAAAATTAGTTTATTGCAGGTTCACTTAGCTGGACAATGTTCTGACTCCAAATCAATACAAATCTGTCTGAAACTTCAATAAGATGTTCTGCTTGCAAACCTGGCACCTGTATAACTAAATTAATGGAAAGAAAAATGAGGAAACCTCTTCTGCTTCTTCAGCTGTGCCTTTTTGATGTTCTCATCCTGTAACTAAACAGAGGAGGTACCTTCCAGTGCAGAACCCCAGGGCAGACCCTTGCCTTGGTAGCCAGTGGCTTTCTCTCTGCAACACAGCCTCTCTGAACTTTGTTGCTGGAGTTGATGACTTTTTTAGGTTAATGATGGACTTGTCCTGGGCAAACCTTCTTCATGCACTCCTCAATGGCAGTCAGGTTCCAAACTATCTACCCCTGCCTTTCTCTTACCTTTGAATAGGCTGAGCTCCATTTTAACTAATGTGCTTAAGGACATCTTTCAGGAGCAATCAAACACCTCCAGTTTATTTATTTTGTTTCTGTAAACTGTGCTTCCCACAGGGCAGACACCACCAAATGGTGAGCAGTACCCAGTTCCCCTCTTTGCTATCCAAGCAGGGTGAGACATCACTACCCTGCCCTGAGCTCCTCAGGTTTTCTTTCTGATCTTGTGCCTTGGCACACACAGGCTCCCTGCTCCCAGACTGCTGTCCATAGTATCATGCTGCATCCATCTTGCTGGTACGTGCACAGTTGTCCTTTCTGATCTTTGTATGCTAAACTGCCTGGCATTTAGTCAGTCACCCTTCCCACTGGTCTCTGAAAAATTTCTGTAGAAGCAGCTGAAGAGATGCCCAGGCCATTTGAAGGTCTATACTTTCTATTATCTTTGCCTTGAACCTCATGCTCTTTCCAAATCTTCATCACAACAGCTGATATCCTCAGACACTTTCCAGACCCTCTTCCCTTGGGGAGCAGCATCCCTCAGTGTGGCACCATCTTGTGTCCCTCTTGGACAAGTAAAGACAAGTGGCTCTTTGTATGCCCAACTGCAGCAATGGCAAACACTGCACCGATCCCTCTTGGATTGGGCCACAATAAAACATGGCAGTTTGGGGAAAGCTGCCCATCACAGTACACCACATTTTGATGCTCATGTCTCTTCATTTTAGGCACCAGAGTGTTTTTTTTACCCGGGCCATTTCTATGGGACCAATACAGGTAGAAGAGGAGGAAGGTCTTCCTTTTAACCTACTTTTATTCCCGCTTTTCTGTTGTCTGAATCTATCTTTGTGCCGGTTGCCCAGGTGCTATGCCCACCAAGAAGGGAGCCAACTTTCTCAGACTAGTCTTTAAATATATTGTTTATTAGGAGAAAAATTTAGAATGACAGCAATGGTACCTAGAACTTAGGGAAAAATATGGGAAAACCATCTATCAAAACATATAAAGAATGAATAAATTCAGGGCACTGCACTGCATGAGGGTTCTCCGAAAGAAAGAAAGAAAATATAAAAAAGAAGGTAAGGGAGCCAAAGAGCTGCAGGATGGTTTAATGATAGTTGTTTACCTCCTTGGAGGCCCTAAGGGATTTCCCTTCAGATGCATCTTGAGCTTGTTCCCAAGAAATTCTTCCCCTACTCTTTTTTACCACTGTCTTGCCTTTCCCCTTCTCACCTCATACAGTTAAGAAATGATGAGCCACCTGAGTGCTTTTTTCAGGATAATTTCAGCTACTTCTTTCTCGGTTAAGATTTTTGAAAAGATCAGGCTCATGTACTCAAATCAGTTTGAAGTGCTTTGCAAGGATGTGGCACAGGAATACTAAATCATCATTCAACATTTGACCAGACATGAAAATAATCCGCATTTATAACTAGTTTCTTAAAATGGGCAGAGCAGTTGCTGAAATACAGAATAAGAAGGTAGGAAACAACTACTATTTCCACAGACAAGGAGCGTCTTACTGAGACAAAGCTACAGTGAAACAGGCAATTTTCAGTTCTTTTCAGCAAGCTTTCTACATCCTTTCTTGCCTTTGCACACATGGAAAGACAATTTTCCATGTCCCTACTACAGGCAAAATGGGGCAAGATTGTAAAGATACAGCTCCACCCCATTTGACTGCAGCAGACTGAAAGAAAAATGAAGTTCAGCACTTAACTGATCCTTCCACAATATTTCAGAGTAAATTAAAAATCAAAATGTCAAGAGGTTCAATATGTCAGTGGGCCTTTTGACAGAGCAGCCACTTTGAAGCCTAAATGGGAAATGTGCTCTTTTTAAAAACTAAAACCAAATGTGTGCAGCTGCTGCTCTGTTTCAAAATTTGGGCCCTTCATCTTTGTATTTCTTTTTCACTAAAATTAGTAAAATATTCTTACTTATTCTCAGAGCAGAAAGACTCCATTTCAAAGAACTGATGTTTATTAGAATGGCTATTCTTCACTATACGCATTAAGGTAAAATCTGGGAATCTCACAGTCTGCCTTCTCTCACTGAGCAATACTATATTTACTGCCCAGTATGTGTTTATCTTTTCCTGGCTGTCAGCAAATCATCTTTTCTTTTGCCATCTCAGTTTGTATTTGTAGAACAGGAAAGATAATAAATGATAATACTTACCTTCTTCCCAAAGATGTGGTGAAGATTAATTAGTTCTTGTTCATACAAAGACTGGCAACAGTGAGCTGCAGGTTTGCAAAACTCAAAGTGATTGCTATCGCTGCTGTGCTTGACAAAGAAGCACAGTCAAGGACAGTAGTTGGTGCCACTGCAATCATTTACAGGACAGATGATATATGTGGCCTTGAAGAAAACTCCCCCAAAACATGTGCATCTGTACCTAAAACTGGAAAACTGGGACATATGCATTTCCATGCATATGAGGACTCGCAGAAGTTGGGTTTGCAGCGTGATACTTGCAGGAGAGCAATGTGGCAGCCTTATCCCTTTGCATTGCAACAAAAGCAGTGTTACCATCTAGTTGTAAGGTCTCCTTGGAGCCTGCTAGTGAAGTTAGCTGACACAAGCAAGGGTGTCCACTTGCCACCCCACAGGGCTCCCACCCTATCACTGAGGCCACAGATATGGGGCTTGGCCCAGCATTAGGCTGGTGCTCTGCCCTGTGGCAGAATTTGGTGAAGCTCAGAACTTGCTCAGAACAATGCTGGGAGCAAAAAGTGGATTTGACAATGCTTCCTCCTGCTCAACAGTCTGCTCCTCATCTGACCACATGCCCTCTGCACTCAGGCAGGCAGCATGGGCTGACATGGACCTCACATTGGAACCCACCTCAAACAAGGTGCTCCTTTGCCACTTTGACTATGGCACTCCCTGCTGGGTCTCTGTTACCCAGCAGCAGGAAGCCCCTGCCCCTCACTGCAAACACTTTAGTCTGCTGGAAAAGGCATGTGGATAAGCAATCCAAATTGCATATTCAGTAATCTCCTGGAGTGCATTAAACTTCTCCCTCCTGAACTTTGCATTGGAGGCAGTGATGGACTCAACTTCTCCCACTCATGTACATCTTCCAGTCTCTGCATACACATGCTGTGCTCTGGTAAATTGACACCTTTGTTGTTTGGCCTGCTGCGTTAGTGAGATCAGTGCAGGCTGTCCAGTCAGCAGGTTGGGCTATTTTCATTGCGATGCATCTGCTGTGGAATGCATTTTTCCCCACAGCTGCCCAATTTGCTCTCTAGGTGCTTTGGAGCATGGCTGGCTTTCAGTCTGAGCTTGCTGCAGATGGGGCTGTCTCTGTATGAAGTGGCTGAAGGCTGTGCTAGCCCTGTCTTACACCTTCCCCCTGCTCCCTACGGCTTTCCATAGGCTCCAGTTGTCACTTTTCGCTTTCCTCAGCTGTTCCTTGCCACCCTGGTAGCTGCCTCTGCCCTCCTGGGCCACTGCACTACCTGTGGCAAGGAGAAGACACGTCCAAAATGCAATGAGATGATGCAGAAAATCTGGAACTCCCCCTGGTCAAAGAGTGGGCTGTGGCTGCTGATGGCAGTGATCAGCAGCTAACGATGGCCAGGGTTAGGCACTGCAGGTTTCTGACACAACAGATGGAATTTCAGTGGCTGAACTTTCATTCCTCCTGCAGCCAAAGTGGCATAAACCATCAGGTGGAGACGGCTGTGGAAGATGCTGGTCCTTGCATAACTGGTGACTGCTTTTGTCAAGTCATCTGGTGACAGCTGGGTAAGTTTTGGAGGGTAATTTTTCTGACTTGCCTGAGACCAAAGCATTCTGTAGAGGAGAGGTGAATTTTGCAGAACATATGTGAGATCTGGGATAATGATACCACAGTTACCAATGCTGACCAACAAGTCCCCAGAGCAGATGGTTGGCCCATCTTTGAATGACTGGGTATTACAGGGCCCCTCAAATCCCAAGACTTTACTCTGTGCTTCTTTACTTATAGCCCTTACTGCATAGCTATGTCAGCAGTGCACTCGCTTCTCTGATAGCCCTGTACTGACTACAGCCACCTGAAAAAAAATGCAGCCAACGCTGACTGGTTAGCAACTCCTTCCAGATTGTAACAAAAGCAGCACTGATAAAACTTCCATGTTCTGTAAATACATAATCCCTAGCAAGGTTTTTTCAACAGCAGAGATTCAGTTACTATGGTGGACTTAAGGTCAAAGTCTACAGGTTAGATTGTGCAAAGCCAAAAATCCAAGCTGTGGGTTTTCACCTCCTTTTAGTGGTGTGGGCTGAAAGGAACTATGTGTTTCGGGCAATTTGCATTGCAAAGTATATGCAGGTGGCAGTGCAATATGATGGGAGATGTTATTACTTAGATTAGAATTTACACTTATAGCCCAAATTGAGATTGTATTTGTCTGAGAAATGATGGTACCCTGAAAAGAAAAAAAGCCAAATATCTGCTAATTTAATATAGACTGCGTCCAGTAAATATCCTTTTGGTTTCCTATTTCCAACTAAGATTAATTTTCTGATCAAAGAAAATTTGATCAGAACTGCATAGACAGCGCAATAGCAGTGATATTACATGGCTTGAGGATATGTGTTGTACCTTTGAATCTCTACAGGAGAGGCAGCCAGGAGGGGATGATGATGGCTTGTGGTAGAAGCTCTGCAAGAAATAATAACTCCTCTTTGGTTTTGGAAAGGAGTTATTTTTATGTATTTCTTTCCTGCTGTCAATCAGAGAAATCTTTTCCTCACGTTTAAAGCACAGTTAGTTTTATGCCTGTAAAACTCTCGGGATGCCTTGGCTGAACCCTGTACTAGTTACAATTATTACCATTTTGGTTTCTCTTATAAAGTCCAGTAGAGATGAAGAGTACCATACCATCATTTTGGTGTTATAAAGTACGTTAACAAGATTAATCTCCATTCCCCCATGTTTCTGACAAGAGATAGTCTCCTTCTCCTTTCCCTCCCACTTCCACCTATTCGTGCTAAATCAGCTTTTGCCATCACAGGTGGCATCCCACCCACACAAGTTCTGAATGGTTTCTGGTTAGCCTTTACCAGTCATTTTGCAATATTGCCTTCCTCGCTCTTCTACTACCATACATTAAAATAGTCACTGCTCCACAACGCCTGTAAACTCCACAGTTTGCTACTAATATCTGGGTCCGAATGGAGACATCTTGCTCTGAGTATTCCCAGCACCATCTGCTGCCTTTCTTTATTTCCATTTCCAGAAAGGGTTTTGCTGATATCTGAGAAGCAGGGGAGGAATCTGGATACAGTTGACACAAATCTCAGAAAACATTTGTCTGTTTGTCTTATGCACTAATTAGCACAGACTTGGTCAAAAGTGTTCTGAACTTTTTTTATTTATTTTACTAATTTCTATAGCATCTATCACCATGACAGCAATGGGCTTCAATGGCAGGAAATTAAAACACATAATGCAGGCAGCTAATCAAATGCAGAAGCAAACAGAAGAATTTTGCACAGAGTCCTCAGTGTCGCTATGGTCCTGCTTTGACAGACAGTTTCTCTTTCAGCAGGGAAAAAAAGATGTTTTGTTTGTTTCAAATTCCCTTTTCCCTTGCAAGCGTAAATGTGAAATTATCTTCCTCTGTTGGGATGTCTTATTTATTTTCCTTCTAGTGGCTGCTAAAGCAGATGATGTTTAATTATTTGGGGTTTTCACTCTCAGCTTGGATAGTTCAGCATGGGGATTATGGCAGGACTGGTGCAGACTGACCTGTGCTGTTGAGGTGCAGCCTGGTCTTAGTAACTCAGGGCCCCTATGGCCAGACTCTGCCCTCCCTACAGCTGCCCAGGCTCCACCAGACCTCTTTTCTGTGCCATGCCAACATCTTGTTTTGCTTTGTCCTCTGGGGCTGTGCTGGAGTTAGGAGGTCTCTGCACATGAGCAAGGGGCAGAATGCCATCTCAAGGCTCCTGGGGTGCAGCACACTTCTGTGTCAGGAGCAGGTGGAAGGGCAGCTGCCCAGCTTGTTCCCACACACCAGGCTGCCTGCTTGGCCAGGCATCAGGGCTGGCAAGAGGTTTCAGCAGCCAGGAAAACCTTCTGAGCAGAGAAGAGAGGCTAAACCTGCCCAGGTAAAGGGGGACACCAAGCCAGCAAGGCTGAGCTTTATTGCTTTGTCATTGGGGCAGCAGGTACCAGCAGGGAAGGACTAGGAACTTGTTTTGGTGGATAGGAGTCACTGAGCCAGTGAGCTCTTAAGATCAAATCCTTCACTTACCAGGGAAAGACTGAGAGACTGAACCAGGACTAAAACAGGAGGGTTGTGCAATGGGACCCAATCAAATGGATGGATGGCCCACCTTGTGGGGTGAGGACAGGTGCAAGGGAAAGCCCAATAGGAAAACAATTCTATGTAAATCTCTCAAATCTTGGAAAAATTGGGGTTTTTTTCAGGATCCAAACTAGATCTCTTGTCTGAGCTTCATGAAGCTTTTTTATTTTAGCAGTCTTTGAACATGAATGTTACTGTAGTTCACAGCATTTCATGACTTTTCTCCACTTCTCCCTTTTCAGGCTGCAGCCAATTCATGACTCTGCACATTGCAACCCTATGCCATGGGCATCGTTCACATGCAAACCTAAATCCCTCCAACCCCAGCTTGTGTCACTAATGAGTCCGGAATCATCAGCTCATCTGGTCAATGGCAAGATGTGAGTAGCAGACTTAGGGATAAAACTCTGCTTATCTCATGCCTTTCATTCTGGACACTGGGCTGTGGTGTGTAGAGTGATGCTCACCTCTCTCTTCAGCACATGAGGTTTTCCTGGTGTGAAGTGGCTAGCCTGTAGTTAGGGCATATGTTTATGGTTGTATCTACCTATATGCTGGGGTGAAAAGTACAGTCATGTGATGGGAGCAGTGTTTTGGGCTTCAGGTGCTCAGAGAACCGCTATACTTAAAATTATTGTTTTAAAAGGAAGTTTTAAAGAAAAATATGAAGAAGAATGTACTTCAAGTAAGTGTAACATGGCTTATTTGTAGTAACAAATAAAATTATTTTGGGCTGTTTTTAACTTTGACAGGAACCCTTTGAGCTGTTCACAGAAGGTATTGCATGTGTCAATCACAGCCTGCCTGCTGGTGGAGACTTCAATTTGAACTCTGTTAACTTCTCTTTTACAAGTTCATCAAATCATCATTTATACTGGAGTTTTCAGATGATTTCTTTTGGGAGTAACAGAATCTTACCAAACCCAGTATCTGTATTATTCCCCTTGCACCTAAATTAGTTTTTATTGTATTCTTTTGAGTTAAAAGTTCAAACAGCTACCACACCTATGAAGGAGCATCCTAATGGGAAGCTTTCCTAATAAGCTTTCTTTAGTGTTAAAAATTGAAATGCATTTTTTTCTTGACCAGTAACAATGAATACCATGTCTGCCACATGATTTGCATGAATCATTCAAAGATCGAGTTTTTTCCTTAACCCAGTTTAGTTTTGTTTTGCTCCTGCAAGCTAAGTCTGGATTTCATGGAGCCATTGAGAAACTCATGTCTTAAATCCACATACTAGAATTAGCAGTCTAACTTACCTCAAAATAATTACATTGCTTCTACCTCAGGTTGTAAACTTGGGTGTGTTGTTAAACAGCTGTTGGGTTTCATTGTCCAAATTAACAGAATGATGCAATGCGCAGAGCAATGAGTTCTTCTCCCCGTGTGAGAAGCTCCACAAATCTAAGAGACTCATTATTTGCCCATCCATTCAGATACGTGTAGGAAAAAATAATTTACCATACTAATGAACACATTAGTCTCTCTTTTATCTCTCCATCCAGCTTTTTTGAGTTATTTACTTGATCCTAATTAGTGGAAAACACTCACGATTTTGTGGAGCTGTTGTACCCAAGTAGCATTATTTCCTGCTGTAAAGGGCACAGCAAGGTTAAATACCAAATGCCACTTGATGTGATTTTTGCAGATTTTGGGCATATGGAGCCACGAAAGTGCCTGAGGCCATCATCAGCTCCTCTTGGCATCCATAATCAGGAGGAGAGAGCTGATTGTCTTTCCTTTTCATAATCCTGTGTTTGAGTAGGAACTCTCCAAACTATTTTATGTGATAATGCCTTGGTGAAACTTATTTTGTGTACATATCCAGACAGTCTCTCCTTGCTTTGAAAAAGGATTTTATATCATAGCATTTTTCTCCTGTCTCTGTTTTATATTTCAGGTGTCAGTCCAGAGGGTGCTAATTTAGACTTTTTTCTTTTCCTTGCATGTTTGCTTTAAAACAATTTGTGGATATTGAGTATTAGGTGTTTTAAATGGCTAAAATAGAGTACATTGATGTAGATTCAACAGAAATGGATTTGAGACTGCAGCAACCATGGCAGCTTCACATGCTAACATTGGAAGGTATCATAGTTTCTGAAGTAGCCAGTGTTAGCACCTGAATCGTACTCATTGGTCAGGTTCAGACTAAAGTCTGTTTCAATTTTTTTCTTAATTCTCTCAGCTGCAGATTCTTACAGTTTTCTGTTCATGGAAACAAATCAAAGTTTGTCTTCCAGTCATCTGAGGAGAATAGCTTTATGAACCCTACAGTAAACCTGTATGTGAATATAATCACACAACACTTTTTAAAACATTAAAGCAATTCCCAAAAGCTTTTTGCTTCATAGGGAATGGGTGGAGCTCAAAAGTGCCTACGAAGGGTAATGGGCTCTAAATTTCATCTTTATTCTTTGATCTACAGGGGCAATTCCTCTCAACCTGATCCCAAACTCTGCAGCAAACTGTTGTATTTAAAAGCCCTTGGGAGAGTATTTCATGGAATGGAGATTAGAAAGCAAGAACTGAAAACTGGAAAGTGCTTCATGGTGTCTCTTTAACAGCTTAGGATTGATTCATTTTAGCATTTGTGTCTGGGTCGTATTCACTGATGCCTCATAGATCAATGGCACGACGAATTCCCAGCTCTTGTTGATGCAGCATATGGGAACAGGATCCATTATCTTTAGTTCCCAGGACTATAAAATGTCTAATAAACTCAGCAGCAAGAGTGCCACATTTGTGCAGCACTGCCAGCTGCTCTAGCCTTGTTGTCTATTAAGCTATGTTTTTGGTTTCATTATTGATGGACAATGCTGATTGTGGAGCAAATTATGGCACTTGCAGATCCGAGGCACTTCACTAATGCATCAATGATATTGGAGGGTTGAATGAAGTTAAAAGTAAGGGAAAACCAGTCAGAAAAGAGTCCCTGTCACCTATAGGGTGAATTCATGGTTCACCTGGCTTACTTCTTCTTTGGAAACTAGGAGGCCTCCAAAGTTGTGTCTGTAGGAATTTTAAATTAATGCTTGTTGCAGCAGAGAGGGGGAAATGAAAATTGTGCATATCAGAGCAAGAAGAAGATCCAGCTGTGAGAAGTTAGGGCTCATAGGAGGAGCAAAGCCACTTGGTAGAATCCCATTCACCCTAGTGCTCCCCTACCCCATCCCAGTCTTGTCTCCTCTTTTCTCTTCTGCCAGCCAGGATCTGGAGCAGGAAACAGGAGAAATACTCAGATAACCACTAATTAAAATATATTTGCTCATTATCCCATAAGCCTCTTTCTCCCATTTAGCTTCTTTCTCCCATGTCAGCATGACTTGTAAAGGTGACTTCAGCTGCTGTGCCTTCTCTCACAGGCAGGGAGGGAGGGAAGGAGGGAGGTATTCATGCTGCAATGAGAAATCAATTTAAATTCACATGGGCACAGTCAATCCTTAATCAAATCAGCAAACTCAGGCTGGCTGCAGGAATCTGAGTAGGAAGTTCAAATACCTCAGTCCCAAATGTTCTCTCTCTATCACAGAACTCACATCAGGGTGTCCCTGAGCATTAATCTGCTGCTGCAGCACTTTTCTCAGTCTCTTCCCTAGCTACATTATAATTTGTTCCCTAGTTTACATATTATATTGTAATAAAATTACATATTACATGTAACAAATTACATATAATATTTGTCTCTCCCCTATTTTTCACACTCACCATTCTGTGGCTCTTGCTATACCTTTGGAATAAATTCCATAGTCACCCTAAAAATGGTGCAAAACATGATCTTGCACATGAACATTATTATGGTGGATTGGGGGAACAGCTTCTTATTCTGCTTTTCTTGATCCCTGTGCATTGTCACTAGGGCATGTTGCAGTTCCTGACAGGATTAGTTTTTATTGCTTTCTTTACTCCTCTGGGACATGGAGATCAAGCACAGCTAGGCAACATTTTCAATCTCTAGTGTCTTTAGTTTAGGCACTTCAAAATCAGCAGCAGACACTCAACTGGAAACTAATATAAACCAGCATCCACAGCTCCCATTTAATCCACTGACTATGGATGCCTTTGATCATTCTCTAGATATCATTTCTTGAAAAGAGAATCCTGTATCCCACAGGCAGGATCAGTTTCTGTATCTTGGATATCTTGGACAAGGGAAACCAAAATTTGTAGTATTAATGCTGGCATAAAAGCAGAAGGAAATGTCCCTTGAGTCTTACCTGGGCTAAGGTCTGTAGGGGTGGTGATTAGAGTAGCTATCACACATGCTGGTAGGGAGGCTGCTACTGGCTTGCAAGTCTGCTGTCACTGCCCAATGCCCGCTGGCTCCTGACAGCCTTCCCAGGTCATTTCTGAAGCATCAGTCTTTGCCTCAAGACCTGCAGCACTGGGAAAAACCTGCTAAACCTTGCTGTGTTCCTGCCAATGATTCTGCAGGAGGAGAAAGAAAGAAGCTTGTGAGCCTAGAATTTCTTTTAAAGAATGCAGATCAGAGGTTTTGTGCAAACTACTTCCTTCAATTATTTAATACTTCCTGTAATTACTGAGTACTTAAAAATATTATGGGGAATAATTTCTGGGCCCTTCTGTTGCTCCGTTCTATTTATTGCCACAACAGGTCTCAGCCATTAGAAATGCTCAAGGATGACTTTCATAAAAATGAGGGAGATAGCAATGGCATGTTTGACAAAAACACGAATTCTGCTTGAAGCGCAGCTGTATATCCTGATCAGAAGACACTAACAGGTGGAGGACTTCATAATTCTATTGATACCTTGATGAGAGCTTTAGACCCTTCTTAAAACTGTATTCTTACCATGTCAGTTTGTCTGTCTTAAGATTCCAATTACTGGGTCCTGTTACCTCCCATGCTGAAACCCTTCATGGTTCCCAGTGTTTTGCAAAGGTAATAGCACACTGTAATCAAGCCACCTTTCAATCTTTTTTTTTTTTTTTTTTTTTATTATTGCANTTTGCAAAGGTAATAGCACACTGTAATCAAGCCACCTTTCAATCTTTTTTTTTTTTTTTTAATATAGGCTAAGCAGATTGTGCTCTGTTTTTTACTTTAGAGCACTTTCTGCAGCTCTTAAACCATTTTTGTGGCACTTGCTGTGGTGTTTTGGGTTTTTTTCCTGTGCAGTCACCAATTTTGCTACACCTTTACTAAAAAAGATAAACTCTGGAGCTAAGCATAATCAGGAACTGGCCTCATCTCAACTATATACAACCTAAGAAGTCCATGCCTGAATCTGCTCACACTCCTTTCTTTTTATATAGAAATTATTTTACCTCTTCTCAGTGCAGCTTTGCCCTCACAACCCGTGTTCAGCTGCTTCTCCATTATGACCTTAAAGCCTTTGATGTTATGTGGGATTACTCTGCTTGCCCATTTTCAGGAGCTTCCACTCTGCATCCCTACCCTTTATACACGCCTGTATTTAGATACAATTTGTTTGAGTGAACCTACCTTACCAAGTGTTGCACCATTTTCTTTCTGATTTAGTTTCTCTGTAGCACTTTGTTTCACTATCATTAATTCAGGATGCTGATCTAGTGCCTCTTGTTCCAGCTCCACAGCAGATCTGCCCTGGGTAGGGACTGTGGTCCATGGCAAATCATAGTGAATCCCTAGGGCCTGTCTCTTTCAGCCAATAAAATAGGGAAAAATTAACTCCTCGGCTTCATCAGCATATTTCATGCTGTTTGCCCCATCCTTGAGACAGATTTGTTGCTACCTGTCACATCATTTAGGTACATCTTGGGTAGAAAATGCTTTCAATGTCTTGGTCACTTCTGACCTGCAGTGGAAACATCTCTGTTTGAATCCCACTCAAAAATACCACACATCTTCATTTGATGCAATTTTTACTGATATTGTGGAGTGCTTATTTTTAATCACCTTGCTGTAGAGTATTAAGTGAAGCACCTGACAAGGAAAGGAAGATCACTGTATCACCAAATCCACGAACAAAAAGAGGAATATTTTTTGAGACAGGATTTCTATTTATAAGAATGCTGACTGACATTAATTATCACTTAAAATCTGTATCAGCATTTCCATTTGGCATAAGAATTATGCCAGACATCTCCTTCAGTGTAAGAAAAATGCAATGTAACCTCCACATTAGCTCCCCAGTGGTTGCTCCGTGGGTGTTGCTCTGTGACAGAAATGGAAGGTATTGCACTCTGCTTTTAGAATCCCTCGATTTTCCAATTGGGTTTTCACGCTCAGGCCTTTGCTTTGCTGCTCAACTCCACCTTATGAGCATGGCAGGATGATTTATTAAGGACTTCAAGAGGCAGACACGAGGGTCACAAGCTGCTCTGCTAGTGCAGGGCTGGCCAAGCCCCTTCCCCGCCTGCTCTGAAGCCACAAAGCCGCAATTTGTACAACACATGGTGGTGGCGCAGGAAGGCACTCACCCATTAAAATGCTTTCAGTGCTTGTCCTTGTGACTTAAAAACAGGATTTTGGTTTTCCAGGCAAGGGGTTAAGAGATGCCCATCTATTCTTTTGGTTTGGTTTGGTTTTTCTTCATCTGTGCATTGTTACTCCTTACATTTCTTAAAGCTCCACAAATTGTAAGCTTACAGCGAAGGCATGCTGGTAAATGATTTATAGAGGGTTCTACAAATCATGTCACAGAGAGTGCAACCCCTTCCCCCACAGCAACAGTCATCATTTCAGAGCAGCACAGTCTTCAAGGGAGCTAAGTTGTCCTTTCCCTGCTGAGATTTAGGAAGCCAAACAGTAAAATGCAGCTAGAAGTGAGAGTAAACATGCCATAATAATAACCTGGCATTTAAGTTTCAGTAGGGTTTAAGGTGGCCTCAGAGAAGCTCTTGCTTATCACTGAGATTCTATTGTAGCATTAACACCCATCTCTATGTTGTTTTACTGCTTTTATAGATACATAAATATGTAAATCCCCAATACGGACATATGTCAGCAAGGAGTTAAAATTACTTCAATTAAAAGGCAAGCAGAAATTTCTACCAGTTAAATGAACTGCAAAAATCCTCATTTTTAATTGTGGTCTTTGCTGTACCCACTAAGTCAAACCTCAGAGTGGTTGGAGCAGACCTGAGAGAAGAGTTTGGCTCTGTGACACCAACCTCAGGATTTTTCAGCCAGAGAGCTCTCAGCATCACTCCACAAAGAGATTACATATGAGGCTCCAAAGGGCATGTGCCAATGCCCATGGGTGCACAAAAATGTTTAAAAAGCCCTCAACATCCTCAGGCTCCCAAACACAGAGAAATAATGTTCTTACCCTGCTGCCCCCTTCAGCAGCTGGTACAGCTCCCAGGTATCCGCATGTACTTTGATAGAGGCTATCAGTGTAGGAAGTTTGGGGATCCAGCTTGGTCTTCTCAGGCTCTCAAGTATGGAGAATATGAAGAATTTGTAAAATTGCCTATGCTGCTGGCCCCTTTCCCTTGTTATCTGTGTTGATGAAAAAATCACAGAATAAGTCAGGTTGGGAGGGACTGAGGGATCTTTCAGGACAACCACTGCACAGAGCAGCACCAAATTAAATGAGGTTGTTCCCAGTCTTGTCCATATGGAGCCCTTATACTGCTGAGGATGGAGACCATAGGTTCTTGATCCAGGGTTTTGACTGCCCTTCCTGTGAAAAAAAATAAAATTCAAATATCTAATCCAAATTTCCTGCGTGCCAATTTGTATCCATTGGTGCTTCTCCTATCCCCCTGCACCTCTCTGAAGAGTCCAGTTCAGATTTTAATTTGTTCAACCTTCAGGCAGTGCTCCAGGTAAAAAAAAAAGCGGAAGTCCCATACCTTGACAGCTCTGCTGCTTTTAGGGCTCCCAAAGAGTTAATGCAATAAAATCTCACAAAGAAACCGGCTCTGGTGCCTAGAAAGGAACACTTTTTGTGCACTGAAACAACCGGATCAACGCTGTAATTTAGACAAAATATTTTACCAAGGCAGTTGCCAAATACTAGAAATGAAAAGTTTGGGGTTTTTTACTAAATTAAAAGTCCCTTTGGGGCTGAAAGGGTGAATGTTTATCACCAAGCTCTGCCCTCTTAAAAAATATCAAAACATTGCTGAGCTATAGACTAATGTCTTAGCAAGACGCATGATCTTAGTGGAAAAGTGAATCCTAGCCACAGTGATTCTCCATCTGATGAGGATACTTAGCTGTGATGGTGTGGAATAAAGTGCTTTATTATACTACAGTGAACCACACTGCTAGTGCTGGGGATATGGTTAATGCAAGTACAGAGAAATTACACAGTGTCTGTTTTGACTTTCTGATTTCCTCTAATGGACACATAGCCTCCAGGCCAAGCACTTGGAGAGTTTTGTGTCATGCCATTTTCTCCAATTATCAGCTAGGCTTTTCCTCCAAAGTACCTGGTGGCAGTGGCTCATTCTCAAAACCAGCATTTACAGCAGGGAATTTAAGGGGTTTGCCTCCCCCATCCAGAATCCTTCATTTCAATCCCATTTTCCTTTAATGACACATTAGCCATTTTAACACATTAACTGATGTCACCTGCAAATGCAGGAAACAGCAGTCAACACCTCCTGGTGTGGGACTGCCTCTGGATTTTGTTGGTTCAGCATTCATCCTCCACCCGTGGCTCCTTTTCCCTCGTTAAGATCCTCCTTAGCTCCTTGTGCAGATGCTTTGTTGGTGAAGGCAGAGCATGGTGCCGCTGAGGGCAGGTCAGCACGGGCAGGGCCAGGCTGCTCCTGCAGGAAAACTGATTTCCCAGGGTCAAAGCCTGCTGCGGGAGGGAGCAGGAGAAGCAAATTCCCGAGGGAAGCACACAGCGCAGCCCCGTGCATTCAATTATAGAGCCCTTGAATGGCAGTTGATAAGAAAGCCTTGCTGTTTCTGTACTGCTGATGTTAGCTTGGGGTTGGTTTGCTTTTGTGTTTGTTTTTCCAGTGGGACTGCCTGGGACAAAGGTATCTGAGGGAGCAGAGGGACTGTCAGAGGTAAAGTCTTGGGTTCCAGTTATACACCTTACATTTTACACATTGAATAAGGTGGGGGGGGGGGGGGAATCTAAATATTCAACATATTTCATATATACATATACACATACCTATAGAAAGGGACTGCTTTGCACCACAGCCTCTCCACCTGCAATGTTGAAAACCCACTGAAGCCCCAGACAGAGTATGATGTTCTACTTCACTGTTTAAATCTCTCTTCCTGTCAATCCCCAGACTGTTTGTTTTCCCCATCCCTACTGAACCTGGCTTGTTATGTGGAGCTGAGTTATTGTAATGGTCTGGCTTCAAATCTGTCTTGGTCTTGTCCAGGCAATGAGGAAATGCATGCAAAAATAATCTCCTAGGAAAACTGACCATGGAAAATTCAGTTTAAGGACCATTAAAAGAATTTACTGCTGTCACGTGGAAACCAACAGAAGAAATTACATCTCCCACAGCAAGCTCCTTCTGGAGGCATTTCCATTTTGGGGAAGAGAGGGAGTGTCCACACGAGTGAGACCACCAAGGAAGGCAGGAGCTCCCTGCAGCATGTGGCCATCCTTGCCTGTCCACCAACGTCTCCCTTTGCTGAGCGCACCTGAGCACTGTGGAAATCCAGTTGAGGCAATCCAGCTTTGGGAGGAAAGTCAGCAGCTGCTCTTTGCTAGCAGCCGTCATCTCCCAGACAGTGTGAGGGACATTTCCCTGGAAGACAGGGTGCTTTGCCTCAACCCCACCCCTGTGTCTTCTGCAGTCACAAGCACTCTGCATCCAGAGCTTTCTCAGTGTCCCCTCTATCTCCTGGTAGTTTTCTGGTTGTTGCCTTTTGTCAGGCAGAATGCAGGATTTGCACTCCTTATTGAACCCAGAGGAGGTCTCAAGGGGCTATTTTGTCTTCTTTCATGCAGGCACTTCCGTTTTCTAGCTCCCAGCCCAAAATTCAAAGGTAAACGAACACTCGGGACCACTGCCCTTGAAACTGAGCTGGCCTGCTCTGTGTGGGCAAAGGGTCTGGGCAGGATGGTGGGCAGGCAGCCTCTGCCAGCTGCAGCCTCTCACAGCTGTGTCCATACTCTTGGACCTGAAGTGGGGGGAGGACAGATAGGTATTCCTGTAAAGGCGGTCTTTTTGGCAGGGTTTTCCTAAGAAGGTTATTCTGGTATACATGGCTCCAGGACCATGCACTGTTCCTTGCAGAGCTGGCCAGGGGAAGAGTGGTACACAGCCCTGAACACTTACTGCTCTCTCTGGCTGGTTTGTACCCTGAAGACTTGACAAGTTTGGATACAGCCATCTTTTCCTGCTCCTTGTTATTCCAAAGTTTTTACAATTTTTATTTTTACTTTTTTCAGTCTTGAGCTCTTTTTCCAGCTTTACGTCATGCTTTCCATTTTGGAGATGTCAGATGATCTGTGATAAACTGACAGTACATGCAGGAGCAGTGAGGAGACGAGGTCCATTTTAATGAGACTAACTCTACTGGGTAGTGAAAACTGTGCCTCAACAAACCCCTAGATCTTGCTTCTCTTTGCAAAGAGTCTTAATGGCACAAAAGGATTTTTACACAAGTAAGAAAAGGCAATTCCCAAAACAGATTTCTTTCAAAAACCATTCAAATGGAAAGTTACCAGAGAGATTTGTGTGCTCCCCTTTAAGAGGTAAGCAGAATCACAAATCGGTATTCTCCTGTCTCCTGAAAACAGCCTGAAATGTTTCTGAATAAGCAGTGTGTTTGCTTGGTGTACAACATTCACCTAGTAGATCCTGCAAGCACTCTCCATTTCTTCTCTGGTCATTTGCAGAAGTCTAAAAAACCAAATGCAGAGGGGTGAGAAGAGAGAAAGAAGAGACAGGGCTGTTGAGGGAGGACTAAACAGTGGCTGGACTTCAGTAAACAGAACACTGCTAATAAATATGGAAATAAATTCTCAATATTATCAAGCATGTTCCCTGACTTATTTATTGTGGCATCTCTTGAGAGGGCTGTTGGTACAATCCCTGCCCACTGGCACAGAGATTTAATCCCATGAACACTTCTCCAGTGACAAGGGCAGAGTTTGGATGCTCATGAGGCAGGATGTGTGGAGACAGCACAGCTCAAAGCAAAGGTTGAGCACCACAGTGCCTTCCAGCCCATTGTCATTTTATGGAAGGACTAAGCTGCCTTTCATCACCTATGTAGCATCACTATTCCCCACAGATGAAGAAGTTAAGTCAAAGCAAAAATTTTGGTACTCTTACCATCTTGTCGTTAGCATGTAGATGGGCAACTAAGTGCAAAGGCAATTTGGTATGCATTTCAGGGCTGTATTAATTTTCTGACTCCCTGTGGAAATTACTGCTCGTTCCTAACTTCAAGAGAGACTTGATTAACATGGCATGTGAAGCCAATCTTCATGGCTAAGTTATTAGTCTTTAGGACAGACTGGGCTCATACTTCATGCTGGTTGCCAATACAATCTGGGTGGATTCTGAAGAAGTAATCACAGTTCAAACAGGGTCAGCTGTACAAGGCCAAGGCTATTGATGGCTATTTTCTGAGGCTTGCTGTGGTCAGGAATGCCTGTGACACCTATTTCAGTTCAGAATCCTGGAGAAATCAGAAAGACATCTTCACTTAGGTGCTTACCTAAGGAATTTCTTACCATAGGACAGAATGTTGAACTGCAAAATGATTATGTACACACTTTCCGCAATTAAGCAATACACAAAATTATTTATGCATACTGGCTAAATGCAAAAGGACACCTAGCCCAAGTGGCAGATAAAAGCACTCTTTTAATGGTTTCTTTTTGACCTAGACACCACTAACTTAATATGTTCTTTAGCCTCTACAGAAAATAATTTTTATGGAATGTATTTTTTAAATCTTGCTTACCAGGGAAGTACTTTTTTTTTTTTTTAATCTAGTACTCTTTCCTAAGCTATTTTTGGATGCCAATGCATGAATTCTAAGATTTCTGGGCAACACTGTGAAAGAGTGAATAGATGAATAGGAGATGTAAAATATCCCAGCCTGCATAAGAGTTATCCTGTCCAGTTTTCCTGTTCTCTATTGAAATGTGGGTTTAGTGATGATTTGTTCAAGCCTGTGGGAAAGTTTATTTAGTTATGTATTAAAAAAAAAAAACAACCCAAATGTTCTAATCTTAACTCATATTTCTGACTACAAATTGCACCTGTATTTTTTCAGCTAGGTCTGGAATATCTCTCCAAGGTAACTATGGTCTGTTCTTGAGTTTGCTTTTTATTTGTAAAAGTCAGATTTATTTAAATAGTTGTAGGAAAATCCATGTAATTAGCAGTGAGAGAATATTCAATAAGTTTTAAAGGCCTGATCAGAACAGCAGGAAACAGTCAACATAACTTGACTTCAGCAGTGCCATATACTACCAGAAAAAAACTGTAAACCTTGCATTTAAGAAAAAGAAAGTGTGATCCTAGAAAACGGATGCAGATTTCTCCAGATCTTTGCGAGTGTCCAGTCTTTACACATCTGATTGATAGCTTTAGCAGCAGGACACATGCATGATTTATTCACTTTCAGATGTTTAAGTAAGACAACAAAACAAACTAAAATCTCCTGTTGCTTGTCAATGAGTAGATGGTATCCATCATGGTGAGGGTGGATTGCAAAGGCACAGACAGCTGTAGGTACAGATACCTTTTCAGATTGAGGTGAATCGAGTAAGGCAACAACAAAAGCTTTGATTTCCATCCATCTGGACAGCAAACAAACAAAACAAACAGAGAAGGTGGGCACACACAATGGTACCAAGACAGGCCGGGGCAGTATCTGATCAGTGCCTCACCAGAGCAACTGCAGGGTAGCAGCAGTGGGATGGAGGTGTTCCTTCAGCACTCTGAGCTGACCGACCTCTCACTCCTCTCCAGACAGCTCACACAGAAAGCTGCAACAAGAGCTTCTTCTGCACTATGGACCCCCTTGTTGCTCCTTTAGGGACCTCAACTGTTGCTAGCAGCAGCTTGAGGGCAAAAAAGCCCTCAAGGGCCTTTGGGTGCCATAGATCTTCTCTACATTTGTGAAACAGCTGGAAAATGCTAGAGGCCATATGGAGTACAGCTAGTGAGAGCTACTGCCCAGGCCCCTAAAAACAGCTGCGTAAATGAGTTAACAGCAACACAGCAAACACCTGCTTGTGCTTTCCATGCCTCAGTGTGGGCACTGCATCTACATTTGTGCCACCTTGTACAATCAGGCACCAGAGACTGCAGTAAAACCAGCTATTTGTCACCTCTTCTGAGGCAGGTGTTTGCTACACCAAAGCAGCAGAGCAGCCTGGACAGGCTCTCCAGCCCCCATTTCCAGGGGGCAGCCTCTGCCATTGCCCCCACAACAACAGCCCACAAGATATGCAAAAAGCACCAGCAGCACAGAGATTGGAAAGATGTGTCAAAAAAAGCTTCTCTGTCTATCTTCCGCATAGTGGACCTGGCAGAACTTTGATGGGTTTGAAGCCCTAAAAGGAGTTCTCTGTGTTCTGGTACTGCTTGAGCCTCCACAAAGGAGATGAAAAGGAGGAATAAAACATCTGAACAGCCCAATCTGGTCTGAACTGCATGCATTCATTACGGTAAAGATGGATTTCTTCTGGTTCCTCCTCCGTATCCTCCTCCTCAGTGGTGGCAGTGAGAAGCTTGACACTCCAATTACAGGATATTCACATAAAACAGAGAAGAGGGACAGCTAGTTGGTGGCAGACATTTAGGCTATGGCATCCAAGGCTCCATGCAGCCAGCAGAAACCTGAAGGAACAGATTGAAACTACTCTAATGGCCCAGATCCTCACAACGCTTTGGTATAGATTTAAATTAGCTCTGAGCCATCAGTATTACCCATGACTTAAATCAGGGTCCAAATGTATTCACTTCACCAAAGCTACCATGAAATGGGACCAGTGCTCTGGAGGCTGGAAGTGGCCCTGTTGTGTGGGGCCGCTGTTGCAGCAGCATTGGGAAATGCTTTTTCCATGCTTTTTTTCCCCTCCAGGTTTGCTGTACCATTTGGCTGTACCTCATCTCGGAGTCCCTCAGCACAGGGTCTCAGGCCAGGAGTAGATTTTCACTCGACTCATTTACAAAACCATGTGGATGAAATCCATTCAAAGGTTTGTGCAAAAGCATTTGATGTTTGCGGCTCACAGACTGCTTTTTCCTTTCAAACTTGAAAAAAGTTTTTGTCTTTTTTCTCCTCCAATGGAAATGGTAATGCAGGCTAAGAAAAATGTCATTAATAATACAAACTGGGGGCCTTTGGGAGGAAATTTTAGTTTTGAAAAGTGACTACTCTGCATGAATATGTCATGCCATCAGAAGTTTATCTGCATTGTCTTGACTCTTCACGTATGTATATATTTCTTTTCTGTCAGACATGGTCATTATCCTTTTTTAAATAGGGTATAATTATAGATGCCTACTTAAATTACAGGAAATAAATAGAAATTCATCTATTCAATAGGCATTTTCCTAGGAAAAAATGTTTCCTTCAGATATCGGTTTTCTTCAGGGTTTTTTCCCTCTCTATTTTTAATTTAAAGCTACTCCTCTTATGTTTTATTCACTTGTTTTCATTAGGTAAAGAAATGCCTTGGCATGAAAACCCATCCTGAATCCACTGCCTGCTTGACAGATAGATATAAAGACTTGAAACATGAGAGGAAAAGCAGACAGTTGCAAGGGGGAAAAAAAACCCTTAAACAAAAGAAAGGAATTAAACCTAGCACAGACACATGTATTAATACTTTGTGAGTGCCATTGCATGTGCTGGTAAGACTGATAGACCTCGACAATGGATCTCTATCACCTTTCTAAAAAGGCAGAACCCTCCTTGTTATTTCCAAATTGATCCTGACCAGTTTGTTGCAAGTAGCTGCTGCTTGAATTTCAAATATTGAGTGCTGGTATCTGCGATTGGTCCCACAGTGTAAATCACATGCTAATGTTTCTCTGTCTTGACTGGATGAGAATAAACATAATAATCAGGAAGAGGCCTTGAAGAAGCCACTGTGGCTTTAAATCTCTCAGGGAGCAGCAGCAGTTTAGGGAGAAGCAACTGATAAAGCCGATTAGGGAGTTCTAGAAAATTTAAAGCCCGTTCCTTTCTGGCCCACACAGACTCTGCCCAAGGCATCATTCCTAGGAAAATTAGGCTGCTGTGAAATTTATTGCCAGGGTGCAGAATTTACATTTCAATTTCTCCTGTCATAGCTTGGGCTGTGGTCAGATCCCCTCTGCCTGCCTCCCCTGTGCTGCATCCTCCACCCCTCACCCTGGCACAGGCCCTGGCCCCCTGCTTCCCCCACACTCTTTGTAGGGGCTGGAGACAACTGCAAAGCCCTTTTCTGAAAGTTTGAGGAGAGCAAGGCTGGCCAGGAGGCATTGCAGAGGGTGGCTGCTGTTGCTTTTCACCCTATTGCTGCAAGGGTTTATTTTCTTGCCCCTGCAGAAATCCGATGCAGTCTAAAGTGCGCATTGTCGATAAACTGCTCTCAGGAATTACCTGGGAAGAGGTAGTCATAAGCCAAGGCAGGTGATGACTGTCTCTAGATTTGTGGGAAAGGACTCATAATCCTCTTCCAAGTATCTGTGGGGCACTGCTGGCTCCACAGTGAACTATGGCTCATGTGGTACCAAAATGTTTCCATCCTGTGGGGAGGGACAGGGAGCACAGCAAGTCCTGAAGGCATTGTCTCAGAAACTGAAGAAAAAGAAAAGAAAATAGAACACTTGGAGGGAGAAGGAGGGAGAAGAATAGAAATAGTGAGAAATGGCAGAGTGCAAAATAATAAGTTTGCTGCAGATAAATCAATTCTGGAGAGTATTTGGTTGAACTTTTTAACAGGGCATTCACTGCCCCTTTGTGCTCTATGTTATTCTCCTTGTCAAAGAGGTCACTAGCAGGAAGGTTTGCAAAAATGATGATCATTATCTGGATATTCATAAACATCCAGTACACTGCCAATCACAGGACAGAAACAGGTTGTATCACCTCTGGGTCTGAATGAATTAGCTAAGAAATCTTGAAATTAACAATGTACTCCTTTGTGGCAAAGTCTACGTCCCAACTGACATAGACTTAGCTAGTCATGACTGGCTGATATTATGTCTAAATTAGAGAAGAAAAAAACGCCCAACTTCCTCAGAGGTGTTTTGCAATTGTAAATGAGGCATAATTGTATCACCTAGGAACTATGATAAACTGTTACTAGCATTTGAGTTGTGTTTCCCGCAGAAATCCAGGAGGGCTTTTTACCCTGGATTAAGGGTCCCTCCTGACATTTGAATAGGAAGTGCATATGGAAATGGAGCTGTCCAGGGTGTCACCACCTTGAGGTGAAGGATAGCCTGAGGTGCAAGGGTGGAGAATAAATGTTACTGTAAGAAAAGCTGCTGAATTTCCTTTTGAGAGACTGATAATCCCACAGGCTTCTGCAGAAGCAGCTTTTGATTATCATTGCTGATGATATTAGAAGACATCTCTGGAGCCTGTCCTTTAAAAAATGTTTCCCCAGTGCTACTTGAAAACATATGGGTTGGGAACTGAAGTGAAAAAATTGATGTTTTACTTACTCTCTTGGCATGATGGAGGCTTAGAAAATGATGTGCCTGATACTGGGGATGCATTTTTAACAGTAAATGAAGCCAGACTGCATAAAATTTCAAAATACTAGACCAATAAATGTAGATGAGAAAAGAAGTTAGAAGAATAAAAAGGGACTGGTTAAAGAACTAAATGAGAAAAGATGGATCAGACCTAGAGTTGGGGTGAATTGGAGCAGCTCCACTAGCTTTTGTGGATCTATTCTGAGCTGCCTGAAGTCACAGAAGATCTAGATGTACACTAGCAGTTCATATACAGGGTTGGAGTAACCAGGTCATTTTCAAGTTGCAACAACATCTTGAGTGCTTTATCAAATAAGAGGATGGGCAAGCAATTTGGAAGATAACAAATCTGAGGGGAAGAGAGATGGAGTCAGTGCCTGTGTATTTTCCTAACTCCAGTTACTGCACCAGCAATGTCTGGCTTCAAAGGAGGCACATCTCCATGGGTTACTGAATGCAATCAGGAAGGGACAAAAGGGGAAAAACTGAAAGGGGAAGGCTCTACATCCTAACTGACTAGGCTTTTTCAGTCTAGTATCTTGGGAAACTGGCCTGTAGTTACATTATTTAAAACAACAGAACACCTGGAGAGAAGTTCATGCTCTTGTTCCAGTAGCTGTTCTCTGGACAACTTAAATTTCTTTCCAAACAACATGCACTAACCTCCAGAAGATGTTTTATACCAGAACAAGCATGCTCTGTGCTTGAGTTGGATTATATAACTTTTGCTGGTTTAGCAGGGTATTTTAAAAAATAACATTAAAAACCGTTACTCTGCTACTGCTTCAGAGGATACATTAGGCAAACTGCTGGCCTTAAACAAGGTAGAAAACTTCACCCTCTTCAGCACTACAACTTGTGAAAAAAATAATACATTTTGATTGCTGCAGAAGAGCTTTTGAGGAAAAATACTACTTTGGTAAAGTAGAATCTCTTGACTGGGCTTGTGGCTTTGAGCTCCCCCCAGAAATTACCAATTTTGTAAATTTACTGAAGTAAAAAAGCACCCCTTTTCAGGGTCTTTCCCCTCTACTTCTCTGTCTCTTTTAGTCATCACACACATACCCACAGGAAAAGTCAGATGACCAGCAGATTTTTAGCCAGACAGGTGCTACAAAATTCCTGGTGAATTTCAGGAGGTTATGGTGTGCTCTTAAGAAAAAAACTCTGCTGAGACTGGCATCTTCCTGCACCAGTACAGGCAAGCTCTCAATCTGCTCCTTTTCTGTAAATAGGTCAGATATTTTGACTCCTAGAAAAGATTTTTTAAATGTCAGAACTTACATTTTTGCTGTATGGTGGCTACAGTGTCTGTTGAAGCTGTGAGGTTCTGCAGCACCCTAAAGAAATGTTAGATCCTAAAGACAGCTTTCATCCTTAGCCACAATCAGTTAACATAATCTATTTTTCAGTTTTCTCGGGCCCTGTTTACACTCTCTAGCTAGTAGCTTAACCTCTTTTCCAAAAATCAACATAGCTAAAAAACACTTAATATCACTCTCAGTTCTTACAGAAACCAGGATAGATTTTGCATTTATCTACACAAAGAAGTTTTATTTCAGTGACTTGAGATGCTAGGGTTTTTCCGGATGTGACTCAAGCCATGATTTCCCATTGAAATAAGCTTTTATCTTTTTTCCACGAGAAAGATTGTGTTATGAGAAAATTCAAATTATTTTATTCTAGAAGCTGTCTAATTAAATTGAACAATAAAAATTGTTATCCTTTATGACTGCCAAGCAATTAAGTGACCTGGTGATAGGGAATTAAGTCAGTCTTCTTCCTTTGAAATGACAGCTGAAATAGGAGAGGCACTGTTCTTTGTCTACTGTGTGCGTGCTGGAGAGGAGGCAGAGGGGGAAGGATGGAAATAGAATAATACACAATCGGAAAAATGCCATCCCTGTTGCAAATGCAGAATTGTTTCCCATTAACTTTCCTAAGGACAGAATTTTCCTCATTGTGTCCCATCTTCTAGGATAGCTCATAAACAAACAAACAAGAAAAAGACCCAACAAACCTCCTTGCTACAACTTACATTTTTCCCCAAACTATTAATCTAAAATGCTCATTGAGTATATTGTGGTGCCTTTCTTTTTCTTTGACATCATTTGGTGTAAATGACAGTATAGCAGGAAGAGTCTGTGCTAGCTTATTGAAGGTGTCTGCCAATGAACTTGTAATTCCAAAATGACACAGTGGGAAGTGGATTGGGGACGCGGGGTTTTAAACCAGAAGCACCTAAAGTACCAGAGCTGTGGCAAATTCACCAGCATTATAGACCACAGCGTCTCCAAAAAACACATGAGATACACCTCGGAGCCTGGTGACAATGTGGCCACATAGAAAGTTTTCCCTTTTACATCACTACAATAATCCTAATTATTGGAACTTAATTCAACTGGCATACAGTTGCTTTCATTCAGGAATAAAACCATCCAAGGTGACACAATCCAAGATGAAAAAGGGACATGCATAGGGAAATTAGTGTTTCTGTTTGGGACATTATATTGTCATTACTATTTTTTTAGCAGAATTTGGCCCCATCTAATACTTTTTCCAGGCCATCCGATCTTTGGGTGGCTGTTGATTATACAGCACTGTGTGATAGGACCATTGTGTATTAAGCATCAGTGAGTGCTTGCCTATCCCATAAAAGTACATACAAAAATCAATTCTATACAAATTATCTCAATAAATTGTCTGAAAGTTTGCAAGAGGTAGCAAATGGAGTCTAAAAAACCCATTTATTTTGGTGTCACCAGTTAGAGTAAGATATTTTTTGACAAGGTATCTCATTGCATGAATGAATGGTGGTTTTGTTTCCTTCTCCCCAAACTGCCATAACTGTGATCTTCCACTGGATGCCCTTTGGTGAAGAAAAAAAGTCATTAACAACTGCCCCTCGTTATACAGCAGAGTCTATCTGGAACAAAATTTCTGTTAGCCTGCATAAATTTGGTCTAACTATTAATTACTTTAATTAACCTCTATGAGTGGAAAAATATGAAAACAAGCTAAAGAACAAGACAAAGATGTTTCTACAGCAGCTGAATACTGTGCTTTCACACCCCAGTTGTAAAAGTTCCTCAGTTTGTAGTTTTCCTTGTTGATGGTGGCATTAATAATTTCCAACAGTGACAGATTTCAGAGTGTCAAAAGAATTAAGGCTGTAGTGTCAGAAAATAGGAACATAAGCCACGCAGCGCAAATGCAGAGCTTTTTAAATGTGTTTAGATTTTAAATCCTTTTAAGGGATAGCATTGCAGTCTTCAAGTGCCCTAGCAAATCATTAATGATAATATGAAATCCCAGCAGAATTATAGCAGCTATTTCACCATGAACTTGGCCATCCAACCATGTAAAAAGAGTCCTTTCCACCCCTGAGTCATTACTCATTACAAAAAAAGCCCATCATCTTTCCACCATTCTAGCAGGGTAGCTGGAGAGACTAAAACTAGAACAGTGACCCATATTGGCTGTACATCTTAACAAAAAGAAAGATTGGACAAATTCGCACAAGAACAATTCTTCAAGTACTATTAAATGCCTCGAGATGTTGGTGAGATGCAAGTAGCTGCAATCTGGAAAAGTCCTTGGNGTTCTCAAGACTATTGCAGTTAGGTACAGTTAGTTACTTAGCTACAGCCTTAACACTACAAACACTCAACACACGGTTTCTAACAGCATCAACTAGGCCTGATTCAAATCCTTAGCCGAACTACTACTATTTTATTTTTCAGTTTATTTGCAACACTTGGAGGGAGGATCTCTATGTGCTTGTCCTGTTCTCATGTGCATTTCATAGGCATCCATTGGTGGCTGAAAATTGCAATTACTGGCCTATTATTAGATATTGTAATTTTGCCAGAAGACCAAAAGTTGCAATAAATCAGCTATAGTACTATCTGTTGTCTCCAAACATGGAAAAGGGCCATGAATTCAGCAGAGAGACAGACACTGTAGTTATATTAGAACACAATATTATCCAAAGTGTTGCCTATTGATGGTTTAATTTTTATTGCATGGCAAAGGTTAACATCTTTAGGTAGTTCAAAGGACCTAAAGGGTAAAAAATTACCAAGAATTCATCTATTCAGCATAGATATGAAACTATCAGAAAAGACAGTCAGTATGGTGCTAGCACCTTCTGATCTAGATGATAGATTTAATTTGGCAAAGATTTGGCTGTCATTAATGGTGGACAGACACTGAGGGCTGAAAAAAAGTGCAAGCTTATAATTCTGTAACTGAAATGTAGCTCCTGGTAACAAGATTCACGAGTCTCAGATTCCTACTGGAAACTGAGCTGTGATTCATTTTGGGAAACTGCAAGAATATTTTATTTCTCGTTATTTTACTGTTTTACCTTGAAATAATCCACCCAGACTTCTTGTTTTTAATTAAAAAGAGGAGAAAACGGAATGAAAATAGCAATCGATATGGAGGAAAAAATGGAACATTCTTCCACAGCTTTTTCTTACAGCCACAGATCGCTCTTATGGGCATCAGACTTGACAGTCTATGCTGAATCCTTCAGGACAATTTAATCTCAGAGGAGAGTGCATCTACCCACTTACTTAGTGCTGCTTAAGTGAGCAAACTATTTCACTAGTACTGCAGTACATTTGCTTTTGATTGGTCTCCAGGATTAATTAAAGAACTTTGGGTATGTTTTAGACCACCTTCATGTTCTAGATCCGAGATAATCTCGGTGTCTGTCACATGATGGGGAAAAGAGGAAAAGATACCACACACCAGAGCTGGTGTGAAAACTCAATACTGTGAGTTTTCGGATAATGGTGCTCTGTATCTTTGTCCCTAAAGTTTTATTCTGACTAGGCTGATGTTCCATCATGTCATAATATTATCTCAACATTATATCACTTAATCACTGTTTAGTGTTTTATTCTTCATAAGGTTCAGCGGTATTCCATCTCTGCCCTTTCCCCAGCTTGGTTCTGCACTCTGAAGAAGAGTGTTTTAAATCCACCACCATTTAAATATATTGAAGCTGCCTCTTCTTGTAGGATGAGAAGGGGTGGCTAAAAATGCCCAGCTGACCTTCTCTTTTGCGTCTCCCACTTCTCATCTAATTTCTTTTCTGCGTTGGTCTGACAGAGCCCGAGACAGTGGCACTTTGGGCCACATTGCAAGACCCATCTATTATTATGCCTTTTACCAAAGAGGCTGATTTGAAGGGGCATGAAGTTTTGTGAGGCTTCAGAAGTGTTGAATTGACTTTTCTGCCACTTTTGCTACATCTTAGTTTCCATGAGTTACAGCGCTGATGGAAATATTCTTATAGTCTATGATAGGCAGATTCTATAAATAGCATGTTAAAGAAATTGAAATGTTTTAAAAAATTAACAATCATTCAAAACTTTTTAAAAACAGACAATATATGTAATAACAAAAAAAAAACCTACTGCAGTTCTATTGTTGGCAAAAGATGTATTAAGAAGGGAAACTATGCAGTTTAATTTTCTCCTTGGTATTAGTTCTCATAGTATTTGCCAGTAATGGCAACATTATAATTTGTGGAATTAATTAATGATCTGGCATCTGATTTTGATTCATTAATGCTTAAGCCAGCTAAGTCTCAATTATCCTCTGGACTATTTATTCCTTAACAAGCTTTTAGCTAATGTGATTTTAAAAATATGAAAATAGGTTTTAACTTGCCTTTAAGACGCAGCAATATTTTAACACTCATCTATAAAATAAAGGAACCTTCATATTTCTTATTCTGTTATAGTTATATTCAAAATTAGACTAGGGGATTTGCAATGTATTCACTAAATATATATTATATTTATATGTACCTGGAACCTGACTTCAATTTAGTCTTGATTAAAAAATGTACTGAATTGGAAACTGTGTAATAAAGGATGCCTAAATCATACTGACCCAGAATATCTCACTCAGTCAGACAGTTAGCAAATAAGTGCACAAGCAAGCAGATGATACAAGAATTCAAAATTAATTCTATTCTCAGAGGATGCATAGACTAGGAGATACCATCTGATTCTATATGCAGAGGTGTAAATCCAGAGTAACATCTTGGCTAAAGTCTCCTTACCCTGAACCTGATTGCTTATCCTGCAAATGATCAGAATCGGACTCTCCTGTGCCCAAGGCTAGGTTAAAGTAGCTGAAATATCCAGTTCTACTTCATGACATTTTTGTGATGCAACTGAAAGTATCTACGAATTTCCAGGTATTTATTATTTATAACTAATCCATCTACCAAATGTAAGAACTCCTGATATTTTCTCCAAATGACTGATATTTTAAAAAGTTCAATCACCACATCATTTAGGAAAGTCTGCCCAATGCAGTTGTGACTTGTGTTGTAATTGTGTTATGACAAGAGGCATTCAGAAACTGCATACCTTTGATTTGGGATTGTCAGGCACCGGTTCAGAGCTGAATTGAATTGATCTTGAGAAGATGCATCTATTGCTGGTCTCTGACGTGATGGTCCTGCTTGTCATCACTGCACTTTGTCCTTGCTCATATCAAAGCTGAAATTCATAATTACAAAGATGGGTAAATAGATTGATTTAACCAAATAATCATAGTTAATTTCTTTAGTTACTGAGATTTGTTTTGAAAGTACCTTCTGAAAAATTTCACGCATTATGCAAAACATGTTAGAAAATACTATATTCTAAGCTATTAGTGTTGCAGTACAAGAAAAAACCCATCTTCTCGTGAAATTGAGCTTCCTTCTCCTAAGAAGTGATTCAGTGGCTTCCCAATACATGCATGTCAATGTAATACCACTGGTGTCAATGTGTTTTTTCTTAGTTCCTATTGTTGTGACAGCTACAGGCTTCCCCACCCTTCTCATAAAAAAACACCTGAGATAAACATCCAAGAGTATCCTCCTTCCTATTTTCAGATCAGTAAGTTTGGCTGCTTTCAATCCAAGATGGGAAGTCAGTCCCAACTTTTAATACATGAGCTGCAACCCAAGGAGCCCTTAGCTCAGCCAGTTGCCATATGGCTATCCCAAAACTACTGAGTAGCAGGACTACTGTCTATGGGTTTAAAAATCAAAACCCATTTGCTGAGTCAGATCCTCTGGCCCACTGAATACATGCTGCAATGTTCCAGGGACACAAGGCAACTTATAAAAAAATAAATCCAGCTTATGTGGCCAGCACAGAACTCCTGGGTGGTCACAAAACCAGCTACCATAGTCATACCAGAGGCAAACAAACAAAGGAATCAATCTCCAGTTACTGTTGCACGAGGAAAAGTCCAGGATACCTGTGTTGTTATGGCAAGAGTTCATTTGGGCTAAGAGGTAAACAGACGGCTGAGCTTGATCTCTAAAGCTGGGGCTGGACGGCTGAAAGCACCAGCTTTCTCAATTGCTTAGAGTAAAGGATTTAGTTGATAAATCAGAGCAGCCCTGATCGCTTTTAATCAACTGAATGAAGAGGAAGGAGGGGAGGTGGAGGCTCGGGAAGAAAAATATGTAAAGCTTAAAAAGTTCCAGCTGCTGTTCTCTAATGGAGTCTCGTTCCTCATGAACGGTGGAATGGTTAGGCCACCTGGTGGCAAATAACAATCTAACAACCTTTGCAATTTCCAAGCTACAATAAATGTCCAAAGGATCAGAGAGCTCTGGGAACTGTCAAAGGCTGGGAGCTTTTCACACCCAGGTGGCTGCTATGCAGCTACCGCTGGGAGACAGCAGCCAGCAAAGGATGCCATCAGCCACTCCACAGGTGCAATGCGGAACAGCTGACCTGGTGTCTGGCCAATTTCTGCCAGACAGCTGCCTCCATCACCAAATCTTCCACCACAGCCAGCCTCTCCCTCACCTCAGGATGGAGGCAAAGGAGAAAGCAGCTCCAGAAAGAAGCCGAACTTAGGTTGTAGCTTGTGAAGAAGTAGTCAATGGCTCAATGCTCCAGTGCACATTAGTGAAAAATGGTGTCCTTCAAGAGTCCATACTGGGATCAGTACTGTCCAACAGCTTCATCAGCAACACTGATAGGGGGGTTCAAGTGCACCGTCAGCAAATTTGCAGATGACACCACACTGGGTGCTGTGGTTGAGACACCTGAAGGACAAGATGCCATCACATGGATGTCAACAAGTTTGAGAAGTGAGAATCACATGAGAATCTCACATGATTTAGCAAGACCAAGTGCAGGGTGCTGCACTTGGATCAGGGCAACTCCTAGTATCAACACAGGCTGAGGGATGAACAGACCAAGAGCAGCCCTGCCAAGAAGGACTTGGCACTGTTGGATGAAAAGCTAAACATAACCCAGGCATGGGCACTCACAGCCCAGAAAGCCAAACCTATCCTGGGATGCATCCAAAGCAGCGTGGCCAGCAGGGCAAGGGAGGGGATTCTGTCCCTTTGCTCTGCTCTGCTCTGGTGAGACCCCACCTGCAGGGCTGCATCCAGCTCTGGAGTAAAGACATGGACCTGTTGGAGTGAGTTCAGCACAGGAACACAAAAATTATCAGAATGCTGGAGCACCTCTCATACAAGGAAAGGCTGAGAGTTGGGGTTGTTCAGCCTGGAGAAGAGAAGGCTCTGTAGAGATCTTGTTGTGGCCTTGAGTACTTAAAGAAGCCCTATAAAAGGCTGGGGATAAACTTCTTACCAAGGTCTGTTGTGATAGGATAAAGGGTAACAATTTTAAACTAAGACTAAACTAAGATTTATACTAGCTATAAGGAAGAAGTGTTTTACAATGAGGGTGGTAAAACACTGAAACAGGTTACCCAGAGAGGTGCTGGATGCCCTTTTCCCGAAAACATTTGAGCTGAGGTTGGACCAAGCTCTAAACAACCTGATCTAGAAGAACATGTCCCTACTCATTGCAAGGGAGTTGAACTAGATGACCTTTAAAGATGTCCTTCCAACACAAACCATTAAATGTTTCTAAGCAGGAGCTTGATATGATGTTTGTTAGCAGTCTGAATGAGGAGGTCTGTCCCTAATATGCAGCATCAGGTCTATGCAGGTAAATCAAGTGAGGCTCATGTGAAAGGCTGCAATTAAACATTTGAGAGGGCTGTGCAGCCCTTCAAAAGGACCTTGACAACTTGGAGAGATGGACAGAGAAGAAGCATCAGAAATTCAGCAAAGGTAAATGCAGGGTCCTGCACTTGGAAAATAATAATCCCATGCACCACAACAGGCTGGGGGTTGATCTGCTGGAAGCAGCTCTGTGGAGAAAGACCTGGGTGTCCTGGTGGAGAACAAACTGTCCATGAGCCAGCAGTGCCCTTGTGTCCAAGAAGGCCATTGGTATCCTGGGGTGAATTAGGAAGAGCCTTGCCAGCTGGTCAAGGGAGGTGATCCTGCTCCTCTACTCAGCCCTGGTGAGGGACATCTGGAGTGCTGAGTCCAGTTCTGGGCTCCTGAGCACAAGAAGGACATGGAGCTCCTGGAGCAGGTCCAGCAGAGACCACGAGGGTGATGAGGGGACTGGAGCATCTCTTACGAGGAGGGGCTGAGGGAGCTGGGCCTGTTCAGCCTTGAGAGGAGACAACAGAGAGGGGAACTCAGTGTTAATAAACATCTGGAGGGAGGGTGTCAAGGGGATGGAACCAGGCTCTGCTCAGTGATGCCAAGCAACAGGACATGAGGCAATGGGCAGAAACTGATGCACAAAAAGTCCCACTTGAACATGAGGAAGGACTGCTCTACTATGCAGGTGACTGAGCACTGGAACAGATTGCCCAGAGAGGCTGGGGTGTCTCCCTCACTGGTGATACTCAAGAACTATCTGGATGAAATTCCTGTGATGTTTGCTCTAGCATGAACCTGCTTGAGCAGGGAGGTTGGACCAGATGAGCCACTGTGATCCCTTTCAGCCTGACCCATTCAGTGTTTCTGTTATCTGGAATTCATATTTTAACAAATATGCTACAATATAGTTTTCATTTCTGTCTGCAAATGGTTTCTTCCAGCAAATCTACTCACCAGAAGTATTGCAAAGTATCAAACATAAAAAGGGAGTGGCATCATGGAAGATGCCAAACCTGTTGAAGGTTTCTTCTCCAGAAGCACTTCTAAGTATACTCATCTTTAATATCGAAGAATTTAGCTGAGCTGGACAGTAGTTTACTGCTAGAGGGCATTCACTAATGGGTTCAGTACAGGCAAAAAATATAAATTAAAATCTGTTTGAAAATGTAATAATTCTTAAATAAAGAGCTGTTGTTTTCTCCAGTTTTGTCCACTGTACCTTTAGTCTAAGCCTAGTGAAAACAAGTGTGCAAGTCCAGCAGCTGCTGCTTGCTGCACAGAGCATTGCTTCTAGCTGCTCTCTTTGCTGTTCTTGCCTCATTCCTTTACTGCATTCCCTGACAGTTGAAAACTCACCAGACTTGTGACTCACATTTTAATCTTATCTAAGTCACAATGTTTATTTCACAGGATGTCCAATTAAACATCAATTCAATCTGCTCTGGAGTTGTTTCCTTCCCCTCTGGTGATTACTATAACCTGTGTAACGTAGGGAATACAGAAAAAAAAAAGGGCAGTAAACAACTCCAGTGACATCAAGAGACCAAGCTGAAACTTTTTCCACAGAAGACAAAGGAGGAAGATGATGCACAAGAATGTTAATACAGTCCATACTTTCTAATGTTCTGACCATGAAGAATGGAAGAGAAAATTATGCTACCTTAGAGTGAGTTATGGGCCCCCTTTAAGCCTGGGGACACATGAGTAGGTGTGGGGCTGTGCAAGCCACATTAAGTGAGATAAAATCTCTGTCCTCATTTTCCCTGTGCTTTGAAGTGCCCACTGTTGCTCTTCATTGAAGCCAGTGTGACGACAGCACTTCCTTGCATCCTGCCTCCAATGCAGGTGCTGGAGCTCTGTGGTGTCAAAGTGTAGAAGCAGACCCGCACCTATATCAGGTGCTGCACGCTACCATCCAGAAGCCCTAGAAAACTACCATCCATCAGCTCACTGACTGACTGAAGGGGAATCTTATGACAGAGACTTGCATACTTTCTTGGGGTTTTCTTTTCATCTTCATTCAGGCATGTCAAGTGCTACATGATGCATGTAAATTTAATTCTACTTGTTGTCTGCTCCAGAAGTAACCTTCTGCAGCATACCAGGCTTAACTGGAGGCTTGGAAATTGAGGTAGGGTTCTGCATAAAACAAAGGGCTGCTTTTCAGAATAAGAGAGAAAATTGAACTGTTTTCAAATGTTACCTGGTCTTTGAAAAGCCATCAATGGAAAACCTCCTGGGAAACATCAACTTTTGGTGAAGCTGTGCAAGAACAGAGCTCAGAGTCATCTTTGTTCTCAACTTGCCCAGCTTCTAAGTCAATACCAGCTGGGAGTTGAATATCACCAGTTACTCAGGGGAAATACCCTGGTTCCAGGATGAAGCTGCTTACTGGAGGACACATGGATGCAAGCATGGGCAACTCTATTGGAGAGATCTCAACACAAGTGCTTGAAACAAAACGTGCCACTGCTTCCTCCCTCTACAGAAGCTTCATGTGTTAGCTCCCAAGCAAAGACCATGTTGTGTCTCTGGCTCTTCTGTGTATGCACCAGGACAAACTGTGAGCAGGGACTCATGGGGGTAGCTGATGGGTGCTGGGGGTTCCGCAGAGCCACACAAAACTCAAAACTGTGCCAAGGCACACAAAACTGTGCTAAGGACCCCAAACCCACGGGCACATTGTGTGGCAGCTCTCTCAAGAAGCCAGATGTTCTCTCCAGTTTGCAAAGGGAGCAGTTTTGTGACTTAGGAAGAAATATTTCCATTTGAGCTCCTGCTGTGACAGTGCTCATTACTCTGAGCTGTGTATAAGTGGCAATACAAGTTGCTCCTCGCAAAACATGCCCTGTGCCTGCCTACTTTTTTTTTTTTTTTTTTTTTAACCTATGAGAGGTTTGGCACTTGACTTTTTTTGGCAATAGCATTGTAAAATTCTTTCCAAAGAAATTTTCAGTGTGCCTTGCCGGAACTTTCTAAAAAATATAGATTAATTGTGATAATTAAATTTCCCTCTGAGTGATTTCTTTGATAAATGGGTCTAGTTAGGACTTTCAATTAAGCACCAAGCCCTGCTGTGAAGTCAGACTGAGCTTCATGTTGCAGGCATTTATTGCCTCATTTACGCAGAGACAATCTGAATTATTTTATATTACACTGTTTTCTTTATCTGTCTTTTTTTACACAGGTATTAGAATTCCTATTAACCCTACTATCAGGGAGCCAATTAAAAAGGTATGGTCAAGCAACTTTTAATTATTTTGTTATGGTTTAAATAAGCCTCCTGGAAGCAGGGTGCTTAAAAGCTTTCTCTTGTCCATGCTGCAATGCATAAACCTGGTTTGTCACCTGTGCAGATTCTTACAGTCTCCAAGTGATAAAAAAAAAATGAAAATAATATAAAGTGGGGAAGAATAGACAACTACCACAATGTTTTGATGAATGGTGATAATATGTAACAATCCTGGGAACAGAAGCTTTTATGTTTTTTCATTGTCCAAAATTGTGAGTGAATGGTAATCACAACTTGGGGAATTTCAGTTTCAGCTGTGCATTACACCTTTAAGGTCACTGTGTTTTAAGTTATATCCATGCACTCAAGCAGCATTGCGTGGTCATTTGGCAGCTGGACTGAAATTTAAGATACACAATTTCTTCCTTTTTTGGGACTATTTGCTTGTTTTTCTAGTCACTGGTACTGATGGCTACAGAAAAAGCATTCATGTGACTGTCAGTCACTGCTGTTAACTATGAAGAATGAAAGGTCCCCTGATTTAACAAAATCAAACCCTCAAACTGAACCGAAAGAAGGTGTATTTTTTTAAAAATACAAAATCCACATCTAGACATAGGATTCACTGTCATTGATAATAAAGAAGTCTACCAGCCTTAGAAAATGGTTTTAAATTTTTATGAGTTTTCTGTAAAGCCATCCACAGCTGTGCTAGCTAAGATGAAATTGCAAGGTTTAACAATTGGTGTGCTTTAAGATATAAATCAGAAACTAATTGTCTGACATTAGGAAAATTATGTTTTTCTCTTCTCCCACACTACCCAACAAAATAATATTTCTGTTTCTTTTATACTATGTAGTATATTGGAATCTATGCAATGAGAGTATATAAATTTCTGGATGTAGTTTTGAGCTTGATTTTGATACAACCAGTGAAATTGGTATGCTTCTCAAATGACAGTTAGTCACAGGCATAATTTAGTTCATATTAAACTGAACCTTTTCTGGGAGGCAGAAGGATTTCCAGGGAATCTCCACTATCTAAAGAAATCAGTCTGCTTATCCATATATGAATTTAATCACAGTCAGATCTCATATTATCTATACAAAGCAATAAACGAGTTGTGACTACTCAGAGTTTAAATAAGTGACAGAAATTTCAATGCAATTAATGTAAACAAAGGAAACAGACTCACTGATGAGGAATTAGGGTTTGTAGATTATTGAGGTATGACAGTAAATCCAAATGTTTGTCTCCACCCCCTTTCTTTTCTCCAGCATAAACCACCAAACCCCACGCTTCTAATGCGGATTTGTTATGCTTTGGCATACCTAATTCCTTAAACTGGGAAGACAAAGATGACTGATACCAAATAATATGAGAGTACATTTTAAAAATCCAAATGCTCCTTTAAATGCAAGTTTAAATGAGAACACTATGTGGTTAGTATTTATCTAGCATACTCTGTTCTGAGGCACATTTCATCATATAAGACTGTGCTGTTAAAGCAGTTCATGGGAATGATGTGCATGACTCCTTTTGCTAATGGGAGCTGGTTGCAAAGAACAATCTAGCTGTTAGTGCTCTGAGGAGAAGGGAACTTGAATAGCAGGGGTTTGGAGAGCAAAATAAAAAGAAAGCTGCTAAGGGCATTTGAAAATACACTCACTATTCTTTCCCCTCCTAAGCATTGCTGCAGTAAACAACAGCTTCAAGACTCCTCTTTAAATAAGTGACACGAAAATGAAAAGAGCACGACTTTGTATCAACAGCCATTCAAAATGCATCCAGGATCCCAAACTAACCTTGGGGATAGGAAAGGCTTGCAGGGGGAGGGTGCTGCTAGGATAGTTGGTTGGGCTTGTTTCTCTCTTTGCTGGCCAGTGGTTTCAAGAAATTATCCCTGGTTGGGAGCATTCTGCCCCAAAAACAGGGATGCTGTGCTTCCTATGGGGAGTGTATTTAGGCCCGGATTTTAAAAATGCAACTGCCTAAAATTAGACTCCCAAATCCATGTAAAGTGCTAAAGAAATGCCCTGGTTTTCAAAAGAATCAAACATCCACAGTCTCCAGGTCAAGGTCCTGACCCAAGAGAGCAGATGAATATTCTTCCCAACCCCCCACCCCGAGGCAACGTGATTGCTCAAGCATTTAAGGCTGAAGTGCTTAAGTGCTCCTGTAGGTAAGGGTTAGAGAACTTAAACATGGGGGGAGAACTGACTGAGCGCCATCCACTCTTTTAGATCTTGGCCAGAGGGAAGTTTTTTCATTTGATTGGTTTTTTATCACTTTGCCTGTGCAGAATTTTCCCAGCCAAGCCAGAGGCAGCATAGTGCTTTCTAAACACATTGCAAACATATGTCCCAAACCACGCCAGGACAATTTCCTTTGGGAGATGGGCTACAAATACAAAAATTGTTGTAGGGCTGTGTACAACCCCTAAAGTCAGGACAAATGTACACCACACTGGACTTCTTTCAAAGGCTAAGCTAACTGCAAACTCTTCCTGATGCTTAGTCAGGACTAGAAAGACCTGTGATATTAAAAAAGGCCAATGAGCATTATGCATCACATGGTCCTTTCCTAAATGCTGTGATGCAGATCTGTTAGTGGGTGAAAAGATGGCTCAAGGTACTGGACCATGACACAAAAAACCTGACTCAAGCCCCACTTCCAGAAGAATAAATATGACCTTAGGCAAGTCCCTGACTATTCACTTCTTAAACTGTGAAAGGGCAATGTACTTTTCTGCCTTTGGAGTGAAGGGAGACTAAAATCCATTAGTGATTGTGAGGTGCTCAGATACTAAATTTTTAAGTGCTTAGAAACATCATGAGAGGAATTTTCCGAAGAGACACTGTTGAACAGATCTGTGCATGCTTTTTGGTAGTATCTGTCATAATGTGTTGTAGTATATCATTATTCCTGATGTTTTATTTATCACATAGTATTAAAGGTTGGGTTTCTTTACCATAGTGGATTGACTTGGAGGAGTCCCATGGGGAAAGGAAATGTTTTCCATGTTATAAGACTAATAACATAAGGGGGAAAAGAAGAACTTTATGTTGCCATTTGATTGAGACAATAAATAAATGCTTTCACTTTGGTCCATAGCATATCATCTAACTACTATGTTCTTATGCCTGTTCAGTCTCATTAACTGCCTTGCTTTTAACCTATTGTGTTTCCTTCTCCTTCTAGAACAGTTTTACTAGATATTGGGGAAAAACCAACCAAACCAAAACAAAAAATACCTTCCAAAAATCATTCTAGTCATAACAAAAATAATTTCATGCTTCCCAAATTGAATGCTTCTGTAGAATGGTCCCCTTGGCATCAACAGAAATGCCATGTTACTGTTTAATTGTCAAGTCCTGACTAAGTCTGTCCATGAGTGACAATAATAAGGACAAAAAATGGAGCCAGCTTGCAGACATCAGGATCAGCCTAAAGCTAAGGAAAGATGGGCATGGGACAGGAAAAAGAATTCAGAAGAGTGACTTAAAGAAAGGTGAATGCTCTTCATTGAAGTCTGTATCTAAATGTTATACTAAAGATCTCATAAAAAGATTATTTTTTAAATCTATTTTCTGTTTTCTCATGCATTTGTGTTCTTTCAGCCATGTAACTTTTGATAATCCTCTGGCAATCAACACAAACCTAATGATCCTCTTAAGCCTTAGTTCAGAGTAGGCGACAGAAGCTTCATTGCTTTCAGGTCTTTAACAATTTGGGTCCTGTTTCTCAGTATGACACCTTCCTTGGACTGCTGGCTCTGCAGAGATCAGTGCCAATGAGTGAAGCATCCCCACTGAGGACAAGCATGACTTTGCAGTCCAGCATCTTGTGTTACAGCTGTCTACTGCGCCACACTATATGTCCCACAACACAGCCTGGCTTCTCTTATGTTCATCAATGGTTGTTTCCCTTGGTCTTCTTTTGGGGCTCTTTTTGTCTACAACAGAAAATCTTAATTTTCTCAATTAATAGCCTGAAAATGTATGGGGAACTTCCAGATTAAAAGACATCAAACATTGGGCTCTACTACCACCCAGAGCATAGCTCAGACTAAAATTTCACCCTTCTATGGGTTTATACCCCACTTGAACCTATCCTCTTTATCCAATACTTTGATACAGAATCAACATTAAACTTTGATTTACTACACTAAGTAATTATTTTTTTGTCTCCTGTTGGCTGGCATTGTAAACCACACAGGCTGGAGTTCTGTGTTGTACTGGTATTAAGAAAGTACTTTAACTCACTTTGGCACTACTTGGATTCAGATCTGATCCCAAAGATTGCTCCCTTCATGAATTGCATCAGCCTAAGGAGACCTCTCTATGGATAACTTTGCAGTTCAGAGACACAGAGAATTTTTTTTTAATGTTTTGCAACACAGCCATATCTCCTGCCCTCTCTAGCAAGCTCTGGGCATTTCCGGAGGTTAGTAGAGCACCACAGCAGGCAGTGGAAACAAATAGTATTTAAACGCATTTTTCTAATAAAACCAAGCTCAAGTTATCCCATAGAATAATAATAATTGATGGTATCTCCCTATCAATCATTAAAAGACTTATGAGGTAATAATAATAACTTATGAGCTAGAGTTATGGCTCCTATGTTAGTTAAAATAAGAGATGCTTGAATCAAAAATTAGGAAACTCAGGCAAAGACACAGCTTACTACTCATTATGAAAATAGGTGAGGATTAGAATTTTGAAGTAGTTTTATACCAAGTAAAAAGGGGAAAAGGCGAGGTCTAAAGATCTTCAAATGTCTGGATTTTTTTCTTCCTCCTGCTGTTTATAGCCCTTCTGTTTTATTTTTCAGAAACAAAAGCCTGTAAATTTTGCCTTTTCTAGAAAGAAATAACATGAAGCTAAATGGTTGTCCCTGGATAGGCTGTCCCTATATTGTTCTACCCAAAAACAAACAAACAAACAAACAAAACAAACAACAACAACAACAAACCAAAACAAAACAAAAAAATAAAGGAGGAGGAAGGAATGAAGGAATTTTATTTGAGGCATTTTGGCCAACATTTAGAATGGAACACACAGCACTGTTCTTCCGTTTCTGCCCTTTTCTCAGTTATCCACAAGACCTAAGCCACATTCATGCAATTTGTCCAGCCCACAGCCTGAAATCAATGAGATCTATGCAAGAAGAGAGCACCTGCCACAGGTTGTTACTGTTTTTATTTATTTTCTGTACTATTGGACCACACAGGAACCTCAACAACAAATATTGTCAGGAGCACTGTGTAAACATCGACCAAAATGATGGCCCTGTCCCAAAGTGGTTACAAACTAAACAGAAGACAAGAGACCGCAGATGGATACAAACAGACAGAGGGAGAATAAAGGAAATGAATGCTCAGTGACAGCAGTATTACCTCACTAGCAGTCTAAGGGCTGTCAAAGCTTTCGTAAACCTCGTGGCAAAGGAGACTTAAGGAGATTCTAGAGAGCTACCAACACAAATCTGAGAGTGTTTATGTAGGGTACTCTCCAAGTATGACAGATACCATAGAGGAGAAAAGGAGAATGGGCTTGCGCTTGGAGATGAACACAAGAGGATGTAATTCCCAACAAAAGGTGACAAACCATTTTAAGGTTTTAACAGCATTTAAAGATGGGAGTTGTCTTCACTGCTGACTGTCTTTAATAGTCACCCCCTTTTTTTGCCCCCCAACCAATCGTATTCACCCTCATCCTCCTCCAAAAAGGAATGTAAGGACCAAGCATGACAGAGCTGGAAGTCTGCTCAGGCAGGGCAGTTACTGCAGCTGCTCTGTTCCCCGTTCCTGCCTCCTGACAATGAGAGATGATAGGTGGGGTCCCAGGGGACCTTGGAAATGAAGATAGGCAGCTTATGTTGATGAGAGATAGGGGAGGGGGGAGGTAGCACAGTGTTGCCAAGAGAAGAGTGACATGTTCAAACAGACAGGCCAGGGAAATGATCTTTGAAGCAAGAGCAGCCACATGCAGTATGATTAGGGCAAGGCAAGCCTGCATGTGTCAAGGCCAGAGAAAAGGAGGTTGCAACAACTCAGCTGCTAAATAATGTGAACTTAAGCAAGAATTTAGCTGCATGAAGAGTGAGAAAGATGCATCTTAAAAACTAGAAGATTTATAAATTGAGATGGGGTGGTATAAGGAGCTGAAAGGCTTTACCTGTATATGAGAGGTCAGAGCTGATGCTCTCACACAGCCATGAGTGACAAACAGCATGTCATGCTGTGCACAATCACAAGTTCAGGGAATGGTAGCAAGGGTTTGGTGTTTCCTCCCTCTCACTTCCTGTTCCACTTTTTTCTCTGCAGCTATTAAATACAGGCAACTACAGAGTAGATGCCTAGGATAAGTCAACAGTTTAGCAAATAATTTCAGGCTCATCAATAATTCTTTTCTTGTGTGGTCCAGATCCTGTTCAATATACCCATGAGGCTGTGTCTCTCCTCTAACTCAGAAAAAATATGATGCCTTTCCTCCATGCTCAGTAATAAACTGTACAGCCTCTGTGCAGTTCTCTGCTGTATTCCTGGAATAAGATTACCAGCAAGATTAAGGCCTCTGGTTGTGAGAAGGGAGACTTCACAGGATTAAATGTTATACAGTCTGCTCCTGAAACAGAGAATAAAATACAAGAAAGGACTATGAATTATATTACTGAAAATAGTACAGACCATGGTGGTGGTACAAGGGATAATGAAAGATCAAAATTTTAAATTATATTCATGAATAAAAAGCAACAGAAGAAAGTACTGCAGGGACTACAGTTGCCAGAAGAGGGCACTCCCGGCTTTTATTTTTTTTTTATGACTTGAGAGATTTAAATCAAGATTTCCCTTGGTAGCATTTCCCAGGCATAAATCAAGCACAAATGAATAACCTTTGATTTATCATTCCTAATGGAGATGTACATCATATTGGCGTGTCATCACATTTCAACATTTGCCATTATGATGCCAATCATATAGTAATTTTCTTCCGTGTCATAATCAGTGATGAAGACGTACGTTTCCATTCAGTACAATTAGATTTTCATGTTTCTTAATGGTAGCTGAGGGCATTAGGCAGAATACCTGCTTTTGCTCTAACTCTTTTGTACTCATATTTTTCTGAAATTGTATCCAAACCACTACCCAATCACCACTCTTCTCTCGTTAAACGCCACCCCTGCTCACATGGGAAAAGGTGAGAAAGATATAAACTATTATTCCAAGCTGCAGAGAAATAGGCATTAAAATCCCGGGCAAATCCATGGTGGTGAAAAATACTTGGCCTTAACTATTTGAGAGTTTCTTAGTACACTCCATGACATCAGCTTGGGCTTGTCACTCGTGACCTAACCCAGACCACAAACCAGCGAAGGTGTTTGGCTGGGCCTGGTGTCCAGCTGGCCAACTCCAGCGGTATTGTTAGGAATAACCACCCTGGGAAAACCCAAGCTACAGCTGTTGGCACTGAAACTCTTCTGTGAGCAGAGGAATCCTACTGGTTGTTTGGATGAATGGATAGATGGGTAGATAAGATGTGCTACTATCTTTTAGAACAACTGCAGTGTATGATGGGTTTGTACAACCCAATCAAGAGAAACAGAAGTCACAGCATTTCCAAAAGCACCTGAGCCGGTCTGAAAAAAAATCCCATTACGCATCTCTAGTGGATATTTTCCCACTCAAACATTTTACTAAAAGGATGCCTCGGTTTTTGTCACCTTGGCTCTCTGCTCAGATGCGGGGCAGACCGATGCGCTGGGGCTGAGGACGGGGAACCTGATGGGCATCGCTGCGGCCTTGTCACTACACGCCAACATTCCCGAGCTCGCCAAGTGAGCAAGCAAAGTCCAGCCCACGAAAAGGACCCCGTGCCTCAGAGCCAGGCGCTCCCGGCGCCCCAGCGCGGAGCCTGGCGGGACGCGGCACCGAGGCCCGCCGGTGACCGCGGAACGCTCGGATCAGCAGCAGCATCCCCAGGAATGGGCTCCAATGTCACCTGCCGCCGCCTCCTGCTGCAGGCTGTGAGCGCGGGGGGCCCCGCACGCCCCGGGAAGGCCGAACGGAGCGCCCGGGGGAAGATGGCTCCGGCGGGCTGCAGGGGCACTGCGGCAGGAGACGAGCGCTCCCCGCGGCGCCGCCGGCAGGGGCAGGGATCAAGCGCCTCGGGAGCCGACCCCGCCTCTCGCACCGCCTTCTTCCCCCCATCGGCAGTACTGGGCTCCCCTCGGGCCCTCCCGCGGCGGCGTTCGCGGCCGCCGGAGCTGCTCGGGCGTAGGGATGAGCGCCGGGAGCGGGGCCTGGCGCGGCCGGAGCGCCCTCTCGCGGCCATGTCCGGAGAGGCGCGGGGCCTGCCCGCGGTGCCCTGAGCAGGGGGAGGCGGAGAGGCCGCGGGGCCGGGCACACAAACACACCGCCGCGCCGAATCGCAGCTGCTCGTTTCTCCTGCGAATGAAAACCCTGCCGCTCGCCCTCTGGCGCTCAGCTCTCACTGTACCAACAAGAATTCTGTCACAAACCTGACCTTGCACCTGGCTGAACGTGAGCCAGCTGTGCCCAGGGGGCCAAGAAGGCCAATGGCATCCTGGCCTGGATCAGCAATGATGTGGCCAGCAGGGCAGCAGGGCAGTGATTGTCCCCCTGTACTGGGCACAGGTGAGGGCACACCTTAAGGTCTGTGTCCAATTCTGGCCCTCACTACAAGAAAGGCATTGCAGTGCTGGAGTGTGTCCAGGGAAGAGCAACAGAGCTGCAGAAGGGTCTGGAGCACAAATCTGATGAGAAGCGGCTGAGGAAAGCTGTTTATCCTGAGGAAAAGGAAGCTCAAGGGAGACCCTATCACTTCCTACAACTACCTGAAAGGCTGGAGCCAGATGGAGCTCAGCCTCTTCTCCCAAGTAACAAGACAGAATGAGAAGATATTGCACCAGAAGGGTTTATGTTGGATATTAGGAAAAGTTTCCTCCCCAAAAGTGTAAATGTGGTGCTTAGGGAGATGTTTTCGTGGTGGGCCTGGCAGTGTTAGGTTAATAGTTGTAATCAAGGGCCTTGGGGGTCGTCTCCTGCCTTTATGATTCTATGATTCAGTTGTCTCATCTCTCTTGTGTGTAAGACAACTTCTTTCTCAAAAAGGTTAAGGGCAAATAATTTTCTGGGATCAGAAAAATGGTCAAAAAAGGTATCTCGCCACCTTTAAATGGAAGCTGTGGAAATACCTTCTGATGCACATCAAAGACAGTCCTTGCCCATGAGGGTAACTCACTGTTGCCAGGAGGCACCTAGAGCACAGTGGCACTGTGAGGGCACCAATTCTTTGTGCTAATAACAACAATGTTCTGAACATAGAAAGCCTGAATTCCTGTCAAGGAAATCAGTTGGCATCTTATCAAAACAAAATAGGAGTTTCCTGCTTGGTATGGGAAAACTTCCCAATTATGCTGCTGTCAGGCAAACCTGGAGGTTTTATCTAGGTACAAAGTCAGAGAACTTCTCTTTCCCAGGTACAGCAGAACTAAACTGTAAACTTATGTTGAACTGAAAACTTACTTTTTTGTGCCTAGGTTTAAATTACTGTTTTTAAATGCATTTTAAAATGTATGTGTTGGTGTCGGTATGGCAAACATCTCAACCTTTTCTACCTCTCTGTTCACAAACTGTGCAGGTTTGTAGCCTGCCCTCACAGCAGACCAGCCCAGGCACCCCAGCTGTAAATCCACTTACCTGAGTCAGATGGCCTGAAGAACTGGCACTTCTAAATTGCCTGTGTGCTGTGGCTGGCTGCAGAGTCACATTTGACCTGTTTGTGCATGAAGGAAGCTTTATTTAGTGAACTTGAAAATGTGCTCAATTTAAACTGAATCACAGCAATCTCTAAAAGTTCTGATGGTAATCCCATTTAATTTCCTAGTAAAAAATGTTCTACAAAACCAGGATGCCTTATGATGGTAAATATAAAACAAAAGATGTACTCAGTAACTAAAAACCTAGTCCTCATTGAGGATGATTTGGGCAAATAATTATTTTAGGATAAAGCCTGAGAAGAAATAAAAAGTACCTTTCTTTCAAAGAACAGAGAGCAAATTAAAATTAATACTGTCTACATAAGGCCATGTTGGTTCCCTTTTTGAAGATTGATCCTTTTTCCACTTATATAGGGGTGAGTTAGGGATAACTCCACTGAAATTAGTAGCAGAAGCAGACTGAGGGAAAAATGAGGTTCTTTAAATGTCTATTTGAGTGTTACTAATGGGTGGCAGTAGCTGCAAATGTCACTCTTAGCTTCCTATTTTCACTTTCAAATTTATCAGTAGTGTCCTGGTTAAATTGTACAGTTCTGTAGCTGAGGTTTGGATTAAGTTAAAATTATTAGGATTAGAAATGGTGCAAAACCAGAACCTCAGATCTGATCCTCTTTGAATTTCTATGGAAAGGAGTTTGGATTTAAATCCCCAGATGTGAACCTGCTTGCATGTTTAATTCTGGGTCAGTAGGAGTCTAAATTCTTCAACTGGTTTTGTGTGGGTGTAATCCTGCAGGAGCATTTGATTGTGGGATTTTGTGGGGTTTATGAATGAAAGTGAGAGGAGGCATTTCATGATGGTGATAAAACTAGTTTCCTATTCAATGCATATGAGGAAATAAAAAACAGCTACTACACTAGTTTTTATAAACTATTGGGAATACAAGACATGGGAGGAAAAGTGGAATAAAGGAAGTTTCTGTTAAGTCAGCACAATGGAACTTCACTTTTGGTTAGTTTTAATTATTATTATAACAAATACGATTAACATTAAAAATGGGAGTCAGAGTTTTGAGGGTTAACTGGTCTAGTTGTCACCGTCTAAATCTAAACAAAATACCAACATAAATTAATTTCAATTCTATTACTTTACCTAAGTGCAGGATTTGGCCTACTATGGAATGTTGCATTTAATTCAGCTGGAGAAAAATAAAGAGTCCAGGCTCTTTCATTTGTTTACACTGGAAAAAAAGCATCTGGTCTGCTGACCTAGGAGGAGTATTCTGGGTACAAAAGTATTACCTTGTATAAGATACAGTTCTACTATGCTCAGCATATCAGCTGGTCCTAAATTACTAAACCCTTATTCAGCTTTTCCTTTGTGCATGTAGAATTGCTTTTTCAAGAAGTGAAGCTGAAGATTGCTTAGTCAATACTGTAATTAATTTGTGTGATTCGGCATGAACATCTCTTTTGTGTGGTGGGTAAAATTATTGTGCAGTCTCTTTTTCACAATTCTGGAAATATGTGTTTTCTCCTTGGTGGGCTGAAGCACGTCTAGAAGCATTCCGTTCCCTCACTACATCTCTCATCACTGACTAAAAACATTACCATTATCCTGGAGCAGGAAGAATATTGGGTTGGATCAGCCATTTCACTGCCTGTGTGTGTCTGTGAGATAAGGACAGAGTATTCAGTCTTTGAAAAGATGTTCTTCCAAGTAGCTTCTGTGTCTCTGTGCCTTTCATTTATTAACTCTCACATGTGACACGTATGTCTAAAAGCCAATATGCTGTATTAGGGCTCAATCCCACACCACTGACGTCAGTGAGAGTTTTATCAATTACTTTAATGAGCATAGGATTAGGCCTTTGTGATTATACAAAGAACCAATTATTGGATTTTTCTATGAACCTACATTAAAACCTCCTTTCAAATATGACTTGCAGGGTGGGAATCAGAGAAAACATTGCTTTTCTGTTTCAGTTTAAGCTCTAATTCAGCACTAAGCATATAGTATTTAGGTTTGAAACGCAGTGCATTGGCAAAAACAGACACATTTTGCCCTCTACTCCATCTCCCAGTAATAAGTCACTGCATGGTTTAATCTCTTCCTAGGCATGTCTTGCCTAAGGACCCAATATTTTAATAGTCTCTATATTAAAAAAGACTTCTAGAATCTTGTAGAGTGAGACACTCCCTCCAATATATTTTGTCTGACAGATGATCTTTCCATAATTCCATTGTCAAACAAGCAAGCAATTTCAAAAACAAAACAAAAAAACCAAACCAAAAAAAAAAAAAAAAAACCAACCAACCAAACAAACAAAAAAAACCAAGCAAACAAAAAACAAAACCAAAAAACCCCAAAACCTAAACCAAAAAAATTAACCAAATCTAAGCTAGAAGAAAGCCTGAGCCTGCAACTTACTAGTCTGGGTTTCATTCACAGTCTTGCAAGTATGCCAGCTGTGCTGTAATGACCTGGCCTACATTTTGCCCAACACAATGTGGCAGATCTTTTCATTTTCCTTTTGTTCCTAATCATTATTTATTATCTGAAATTATTATTGATCACTTCTTGTAAAACCCTGAAGACATCAAGCACATCCTCCAAGCCTCATGATCTTTTATATCTGAAGCTCAAAGAGTGTTTGACTTCATTTTAACTTTCAGAAATCCATTAATCCACAGTGCAGGTGAATGTAATTTTCATGTAACTATGGTCTCTGCATCAGTAATTTATGCTTAAAATCAGAAACACTGGAAGTGAATGGCTGCCTCTCAGGCATTACTTGTGATGGAGTTGATGCAGAGCTAATGTTTTATCCTTTACTCCACCATAAATTCACCCTGGCATTTCACTATGTTCCTGCACATTCACATAAAAAGATGGTTATAATAATTATTACTTTTATCTTGTCTTTGGAAGAACTCTGCACAAGGTAGATAGAAGCTTCATCATGTTTTCTTGGAATAAAAGTTTACAGTGTTATTATGCTGGAGTGATTGGAACTGAACCTTCCTGGGGCAGGTTATTTTTTATTTATTGGCATGACAAGAAAATACTAAAAATCACTAAAAGATGTAGTAACAGAATCTACTGTATGACACATTCAAACTAGAAATAGCATTGTGTTCACCCTGGCAAAATACCATTTCCTAGAGTATCCATTCTGTGCTTGTGCTAAAACATAGAGATCTTATTTTAAGCTGAGGAAACATTAAATATAAAGGGCTTTGTATTTGGGGTCATCAGGATTCAGTGTAAAGCTCCAGAGTAATCTCATGAAAGTACTGGTACGATCTAGGGGAGAGACACTGGCTTAGGAATCAGGGAGCTTGTGTTTCATTCCTAGCTATCTGTCTTACTTGATAGTTCTGGCCTCTTCATCTCAGCTCTTACTAATGCCATTTTTCACTTCTTGTCTGTCTTCACTATTTAAACTGTAAAATGGTTGTGACTGGCATTATTCTTTGGTGGGCATTTTTAAGGCGCTTACTGCAGTGGAGCTCTGTGGAGTAGATTAGGCATTTTTAGATCTGTTCTGCCATAAAAATAAGACTCTCCTCTTTAACTGGACAGAAGGAACAACATGATGATGTCAGAAAAATACACGAAGGAAACTAATACCTGAATTTCTGATATAAATCTTAGAACAAAGTTTTCTTTATTAAACTACATGGTTCTAATGGAGGAATTAGACAGAAATTATTCATTAAGTGAATGAAGTCAATTTATCATAGCTCAGAATATCCATAAGTCTATTTGTGCTTTTCTCTAGCTGCTGAAATATGTTACTTCGATCTATGTACATCTATGGGTTAATGACAAATAGGCCCAAATGAAAAATAAGCTCAACTAATTTGGTTTTTCTGCAAGAGATCAGACAGGATTCCTGATACCACTTCAGTTCTTTACTCCAGAAAGCCCACCAGCCCCTCTGGTGTCAGTATACTGTCCTTCACAAACAAAATCTAGTGCCCTGAAACACTTCAAGTTGCAATTGAAGGATTGCTTCTGTATTTCTTTTCCAAAAGTAATTTCATGCAGCAAATAGTTTTGATCACATACAAAAAATGAGGCAGAAATGTAGCTGAAGGTGATTGGCTTGGGACTGTAACTATTCAAATGAAAGCATTCTTAATTGTTTTGATACCTCTAGATTTAAGTTGACAATTTCACAAAATGTTGGCTGAAGAATTTGTTCTGTTGACAAACAAGTAGAGTTACTTGTGTCCTACTGTGCATTAGCCTTAATGATTTCTTCTGCCTTCTCTTTAATGTTCAACTTTTTGTTTATTTGTTTACTTTCTTTTTTCCTTTGATTATCTTCAATTATTTTTATTTTGGTATTCTTCCAATTTCCCTCATAACATTTGTTTGTGCATTTATAAATTTTAGCATTAATCTCTAGTCTTAACACATCATTGTTTTCCAGAAGGAGGGATAGATCTACTTATGCTTTTAGCTACTTTGTGCTTTTCAGCTGGTGCAAAGCATCTTAGTCAGTTAAGCCTGATTTATGATAATGAGAACTTGGCCTTTATGCTTCTTTTCTTGTTTCCCTTCTTTTTTTAGTATTCTTTCTTCTGTATTTCTTGAGAAGATTCCCTTATTTTTCCATAAAATGTAGCCAAGGGATTAAGGAGTATTCATGAGTTGGAAATAATTTCTACAGTTTATCAATAATGTATTCAATTAAGATTTCTTTTCATTACTCAAACATCCCAATTACTCCTGTATTCTTTTCTCTAAGGTTCTCTTGTCATATTCCACAAATTATTTTCTTACCTTCTTTCACAAAAATCTTCTTACTCTTCAAAACCACTAATGTAGAAGCAAAAACTATCACAATAATCATAATCCAAATAAGTCATTATAGATACTCTATTTGCCAAATTAACAACTGATTTCTTACTCTTTGCAGTATAAAAATACTTCTTCCAGAAATCTTTGCTTCTTATTTAAAAGCTAGTGCTAGCTAAATCCAGATCTTCAGAGCCCAAAGAGCTCACACAAAATCTTGGAAGTTCCTGAACTTGGTCTCAGATTTTCGTCAATGAGATCCTGCTGGGACGTCTGTGTGTGCATTCTGTGGGCACTAAGCCATGAGGCACACTCAAAGTCCCACTGGATGCCACAGAATGCACCTGTGAGATGCCACCACCAGCAGTTAATGCCACCTCATTGATGCCTTCAGTCCCAGCCCAGAGAACGTTTAACCAACACCTGGATACGTCCATGCAGTGCTCTTCAGGGGTCTCAACCATCACAAGGACTATGTAAGAATGCTAATGTGAAAAGCATATTGGGATGAAAGAGAAGAGATGATCTTCTTCAAAAGGCTCACAGGCTTCAGAATAATTATACAGTAACACTGATGACAGTAAAAGCCCAATGGATTGAATGTGTAACAGAGAAGGCAGCGTGGGGTTCCAGCTCTGCTACACTGCATATTTTTTATATTAGTTTTTCAGTAGAGCAAGGAAAACCAAATCTTCCCTCTCCAGCCAAGCACTCCAACCTTTCGTTGTATCATAGCTCTTGTTCTACATTTATACTCAGCTGATGAGAGGTAGAATACCTTCAAAAGGCATGTTAAAAATGGTTCTTTTCTAAACCTGGAAAAACACACAATCTTACAGAAGTATTCCTGTGCAAACCACAGGATTCAGCATTGAATTCATAGTGAATCTAGCCTTAACTCTACTAATTTTCAGTGGTACTTGGTTTTAAGAACCACCAAGTTTAACGAAGAAAGGAATCTAGCTCTAGGCTATTCTGTGGGTATAGGAACATCAAGAAGGAATCAATCACCTTCACAGATCATGAAGACTTCTGGTGTCCTTACCTTGGGACCAGTACAATGAGCATTAGTGATTCCTGAATTACTGCTTCAAAGATCTTTTTCTTAGTGGGCAAGGTTGGATTCAGTAAACATTTATTTCTCAGTGGCTTTTTTGAAAATGGGAATCTTTTCCATAGTGCACTGATAAACATTCTTGTTTGTATGCCAGATGCCATTATAGGGACAATGATTCCATCATACTCATTTTTCTGCAACACCATCAGTTCTGATATCAATTTTCAGACACAGTTTATCAGCCTCTTAATTCCAAGCCAGTGATCTATGTCTGGAGCTATCTGAATGTTTCTTTTAATATTGTTTCTTTCTCACGATGACTCATAAAAATCACCATTACCATTTCTTTTTTTATCCACCTATGCTGTACAGCTTGCACACAAGATTTTGATATACAGTGCAACCTTTTGTCATTTTTTCTCTTTGTCCTTTCTGCACAGATTGCATCCATCAATATTAACATTTCAGGTCTTTGATTTATCTCATTATAGTTCTACATTACCAGATAAGTCATAATTTCCTTCCTGTAATGTCACTTCAAGCTCATTTCCTATACACTCTGCATGTGTATATAGACAATTATGGGGTTTATTACTTCCTTCCTACTGGCCTTGGCTTTTCTCCTTTGTCTCCATCTTTCAGCATTCAATATTTATATAAAGAGATCTACATTGAATTGTAACATCACAGTCTAAGTTCACAGCTGCCTGAAATAGCGTGGCAGCACTAGTGTCCTGTATTTTCATGTTCTCAGGTGGATGGTTTTTAAGTATGAATTGAACTCCCATCTTTTCCACAAATCTCAGGATGTGGCCATGCTTCCAGTCTCACCGGAGTCATATACATGAATGAAAACTATGACCCATCAGTTTAAGGCTCACTCATTTTGCAAAGCAAGAACAAGAGGGTTTTGCCCTTTGCACTGATAGTTTGTGAGAAGAAATTCCTCATAAACATAGAGTTCCCAGTGGTTTGAAAGGAAATAAGTTGCAAGAAGGACTCCTTTCACCCAGGACAGCAAACCTTTGTCTTTCACAAACCACATGCACCACTGAGGCTTCCTGTGAGAAAACCACTTTCAGCACCTTATGACTAGAAGGACAAATGTGGTCCAATACCAGCTGGAGGCAGTGCCTAAGGGAATGAACAGCTCTCTCATGCCTGGAGGCCTGACATATATGGACACACACAAGGAAGACCAGGTTATACTGGAGGACTCAATTTCTCTCCTACCTGGAGGCAATTCCACCCATGCAGCTGGAGTAACACACACATGTCTGGGCTGCCCTGACCAGGATGGCCTTTTAAACCTTGGCAATATACTTTGTCTCAATGCTTATAATAAAACTTTGGGCCTTCACATAGTCCCCATCTTCACCTGAATTGTCCCCTGCAAACTGCACTGCCATAGCTCCACTCAATAAAAATAAAGGCTGAAAACTCTTGCAGACCCTCTCTCTGCCAAAAAGTGGAGATGCTTGTATAGATTTCTTTGTCCACTGGAGGGCAACATTGGCTTAAAAAAATTAAAAATTTCCCAGTTACACGGAAAGATGAGTGAGGTGACACAGACACACACAAAGAAAACACATAAGGAATGCCCAGGATGCTACTTCACGGGCAGAAAAAATAAAATATCTACTGCAGTAAGGAATTAAGATATTATCCCAGACTGCAACAGAAATCAGTGACTATGGAATGGACATGATTGGTGAAAAAATAGTTTGTAGAAACTTTTCGTTCTCTCTCTAAAAACTCATTCACAAAGGGATTTAAATGTGCTTTATTAATCTGAAGCCGGGCATTAGCTCTGTTGTCCTCAATCAGACTAGACATTATATAGACTGTATTTTAGATAGATAGTATTAAAATTCTGCTGAAGGCTAAGGACTCAGAAATTGCTCTTCCCCTGGGACAAGCCATTCAAATCAAAGGGAAACTGTAGATGGGCTGTTACTATTCTTGGGAGGACCAAGAGGGAAAGGAGGGATATGTGGCAGGCCCTGAAGAAGTAGACTTTTGGGATAAGAACCTTAGGAAAACAGAGACTGTAGCAAATCTGTTGGCAAGGAGAACTAAGCAAGAGTTTCTTGCTAAGAAGAAATTTGCAAGTGTGACTAGAGCCAGCAGTGGTCAAGAGTCCTCCTTGGATTGATGCAACAACTAGCACAGAAGGGAATTTCTTCTGCTTTTGCCTGTCAGGATTTTTTTATCTTTTATCCCTGCTGAGGGAGACGGCTTCTCTCGTTTATTACCTCTCTGCCACAGTAGGATTGTTATCCCTCTACCTCCTGACAGTGATGTAATTATGTCCCCAGAGAGCCGTGCCTGCAGGCAGCAGTGTGAACTCGCTGAGCTTCTCCTGGTCGGGCTGTGCACTCTGGTGGCTGCAAACTGTGCTGCTGCCCACTTGGTACCTATTTCAGATATTCCTGCTGGGGCCCACAGGGGAAACAACAGGCTGAATGCCCACTTAGCAGCTACATGCTGGTAAATGAACTGGTGTTAGAAGTACCTGAAGACTTTTACTAACAATAACATGGCTTGTCAAAGGTTTATAATACAGTTTTATAATTGGATTTGAAAAAAGAGACTAGGTTCACACTGTGCTCTGTGGGGAGCATCCCTTTGTGCTAGTCTGGGTTGCTGAAGAGGAGTGAGATGTGTGTGCACACTGGTTCAGGTGGCTTTGGTTAGATAAGCAGCAGTTGTGCCTCATCTGCAGCCTCATTGATCCTGCTGCAGGGCTGTGCTGGCTGTGACGAACACTGCTCAGGAGCCCAGAGACAAGGTATGTCAAGTCTCACATATCCTGTGTGAAAATCCATACTTGGCCTTTGCCTCCCTGTGCCTCATCTCACACCAGTTCCCTTGCCTGCTGAAACCTGCAAGGCTCAGAGCTGCTCAGAGCCTTCCTAGAGGTGGTGGTGCTGCGCCTGCTCTGCCGGGGCTGTGCATGCAGGGGTTTGCTGGTGCTCCCTGACTGCTGCCTCTCTGCCACACGGCCCGTGCATGCCCTGTCTGTTGCCCTGCATCGCCAAATGCCTCAAACACCTCCCCGCACTCAGAAATGGCAATACTGGGGGTAGGGGAAACCATAAACATTTCTGAGTGTGATGCTGGCTTAGCTAACATTCCCATTCACTTTGTCTAGAGAGCCCCTAATATCAGAAGTGCCCAAACCTTTCAAATCTGGAAAAGCCACTCTCTTTCCTTAAGAATATCTAGCCATGTATCCTTCCACTAACTGCTCAGAAATTCTGTGTTGGCAAGTGTTTTGCAGAGTCAAAACATTCCTTGTCCCATGTAGAAACCAGAAAAGCCTCCTGAGATGATACAAATAGATTTATCAAAATCTGACTATACCCTGTATTGACTCTCTATTCCATCTTTATCTGCATTCTTTATCTTCCATTTTGCAGACTGGAAAAAGTAAAAATATATATATCTTAAAGCTAAAAGCTCATGGTTCTCCCACTGATGAGGAAAGATCAATGCACAAATCTAACAACTACCCTGCTGTGTTTGTTGTTCTGGAAATGCAAAGTGAGTGTATTGCTCCATTCTGCCAAGAGAGGTGTCAGGACTCAAGGCTGTGGGAACTGTAACATCCAGGAGTAGCAAATTTGATAGGAAAATGTAGCAAAGAAACTGCTTTTGGGACAGATTTGGTACTTGAAAGGCTGAGTCCCCATTTGCTTGCCTGTTAGCAATTCACAACCTGTATAGGATTTTGAATGCTAAGTACCTGCTTATCATCTCAGGACTGCCAGCAAATATATTCAGTCAATAAACACATCTGAATGCAGACTGTCAGGACAGAGTTTCCCAGGGCAGCAAGCTCGTGGGAGGTTGCTGCTTGCTACAGGTGCCCACAGCCTTGTGCTCTGCAGACATATCACCGGAAGGGGCATCCTCAAAGGCAGGTTTGGCTTCTCCCACTGCCACCAGAGAGTGAAGGTGCATATGGTGCTGCAGTCGTACAGAAGAAACGTGACTGTTGTTGCACTTCATTAAAAGCCCAGAGTTTGAGTGCCAGTAACACTGTTTTGAAAGAAACCCTGAGAAAAATAACACTTGCTCTGAGGCTTTTTTTAAAAGGAGGCAGTAGCCAAGCAACCCAAGGAGTTACCCATGCCCAGCTTGTAAGCAGTGTGGAAATGGCATAACATATGCAGCTGATTTATGCTATCTGCTGCCAAACTGTTGTAGCTAATATCCAGCACTTCCAGAGTATAATTTATGTGTCAGATAGCCTGTATAATAGCCTATCCACAATGCTTGATCATGTCATCACTGCTTAGAGAGACTAAAGCAGAGATTTTGCTTCTGGAGCCAATACATCGGGCTCTTCAGATTTGCATGCATGATAATTCTCTGGGCTAACAGCTGCCAACATACATTTATTCCAATAATGCTGCCTGCTTACTGTACTGCAATTCCATAGCAATAAAGATTGACCTGTTCAACTACTGTGGTGACTTCTTCAAAAACCAGAGGCCTAAAAACATTAATGTTATCATAAACAGGGCCAGGATCTTTAGTTAATGTCAGACTACTGTGAAATAGCAATTTATTATACTTCTCAATTTCTTCCTACTTGTACTCTTTTGCTTATGGCTGAAGTAAACTGTACTATCAGGGGCATGAAATCTGCTCTTTTGCTCCCCTCAAAGGCCAGTGCACATCACGTAATGCAAGTGCCCATGAAGAGTTCCCAGAAGCTAACTGAAAATGAGATCCAGGGGTATCAGGACCAGGATTAATCTGGGGAGGAGGGAGCAGCTGGTGAGAAGCTCCCTCCTCTCCCTCCCCACGTCCATCATCACTCTTCTCTCCAGCATAACCTTCTTGTTGTCTGCCTTGGATGTAACAAAGCTTTCAGTCAGCTCTTTCAAGGGGGCTCAGGAGGATGGAAATCAGTGAAGCCAGAAGGGGGGCATCACCTATGGCATCCAAAGTGACAGCTGCCACAGCCTTTCATGTCACAGTTTTACAGACTTCAGAGGGGAAACATCTCATAAAAGATAACATCTCATAAAAGATAAATGATGTATGTATATGTCCAGAATGTTTGGGGATGTTTGTGTTCCAGGCAAGATATTCTCATCTTCATTAGTAACAGATGAAAACAGAATGAATTTACAGAAGCTGTAACAAGCAGAAAGCCATCTCATGCTTTGCTCTGGTGCCAAAATGCATGACAAGGCCAGTAAGGGACAGAGACACACACCCCTGTTCCTGAACAAAGTCAGTTTCAATTAACAGTGGTTATTATTTCAGGTCTGCAGAGATGCCTCATGAAATTATATACAATTACTTTGAAACACAGAACTTATGCTGCATGATCAAAAAAGTAATTTAAAAATGCTATGTGTACTCTGGGAGGAATTCCTTACTTTCCATTGGAAACTTACTTCTGTCAAGTTCCTATATGGTGGAAGTAAGTCACTTACAGAACTAAACCTTTTTCATTTTTAGTATCCACTGGAAAAATGAAAAGGTTTTTTAAGAGGACATAGAGCTTTTTTTTTTGATTAATTTTACACAGAACAAATTTGTTTGTCATAATTCCTACTTCTTTTTCATATCATTCATTACACACTGGGACAACAATGAAGAAGTGTCGCCTGCCTCAGGCAGAGATTGACAAGGCATATATCTGCTGAAGCCAAGCAAGGCGTGATTCTCAAAAGTCCTCACTAGTATAAACACTAGTGCTATTTGCAATATAATCAATTACTGTACTTAAAACTAGACTCATACATTTTGTCAAATACCACATTGGAGATCTAGCAGTTTTGTCTGTAAGCCTCAGTTTCTAAGCGTACCTTTGTCTGGGTGGTGCATTTAAGCTTTTTTTTTTCCCTTTTAACCAGTTGTTAGATATTCAAAGCAAGAGTTATTAAGAGGATAAACGGATTCTATCTTTGCTAAGATCCTGTGACTGTGACCACAATTCTGAACCAGGGGGCTTTGAGTCAATTCTGCACAAGAGACCACTGTGTGCCCAACACCCATAGTAGGGGTACCTAAGTGGGGTTACAATGTAGATTGAAATATTTTTACATTTCCAAGTGCACTGTCTTTTATGGATAATTTAACATTGGCATTTAATCCCCAAGGTTATATGCCGGCAGAGGGAAAGCTTCATGGGCAGTAAGGTACTGGCAAGGACACACTGTGTGACCTCCAAGGCTTTCCCATTTGCTTGCCTTGGAGTTCCTTTTGTGTGACCCTTTCCTTTATGACTGAAATGAAACAAATTCATTTGTGAGAGTCAAAAACATAGGTGAAGGAACCAGGTTTTTGAAGAAGCATACATTTCAAACATACATTTCTCCAACAGCATCAGAGGAAAAGTGAAACATAAAAGCTGACTTCTTTTTCTGAAACTTCATTTTGCTGTGAAAGCCTCTACTTAAAAAGTCAGTGCTAGACTACATTCATGGAACAGAGAGGAGAGTTTGAACATAGTTTACTGCTCCCTCTAACAGCTTATTTTTCTGAGATATAGTGAGTAGGGTGATGGGTTTACAGAAGGTTTCTAGCTGCTCCTGCACTGCCCTGTCTGAGCCTAGTGCCTTCCTTGGAGGCACCCCAACTGTGCCCCAAGTGGCCTTTCAGACTCCACACTCTCACTGCCACCCTGGCTTTGGCACAGTCTGAAAAACACAATCCTTTCCAGCCACCATGGGGATGTCCCCAAACCTCCACCCCATCAGGGTGCCATCTCTCCCTTGGCCTGAGAGGCAGGATAACAGACCTGATGCATTTTGAAGCATGGTTATTGGGACCTCTGATCTTCACAACGTATCTTTTAAAATGCACCAGAGGATCGAAAATCTATAGGACAAAATCAGGAGTTTCCTTGATGTTTGCTTTCCCAGGCAAACACAGGCTGTTGAACCTCCCTCTCAGCAATGACTTTAGTGGAGCAATGACTACAATGGATTATTACACAGTAATGGGATTGTACATCTGCTGCAGAGAGCTCCATCTCATCTTTCCTGCTGATTTGGAACAAGTAGAACAAGATTTTCCTGGGCTGTAGCTCACTCAGCACGAAATTACCCACCAAGTTCAACAAGCAACAGCCAGCAAGAGGCCACTTTCTGCACCCTCATCAAAGCTCTTTCTGGTTCTTCATTGTCCAACAGCTTCTCCACGAAGAATACAGTTAGCATTTTTTGAACTAATTTTATGAATTTAGGCACACTTACAAAATACTTTCATATAAAAAAAAACCTACCACACTGACCTATGCCAACTTATGATGCCTACTTTGTACAAAGAAAACCCCAAAAAGTAGATGCTTTCCTCTTTGTCTCATTATTTATCTATGCAAATGTTTTATTAGAATAAAAATAAGCATAACAAAAATGAATTAAATATAGTTTGGGAAAATACACTGGTGTTTATCACTACTAAGAGTTTTCTGGATGTTGTGTGGGGAGTTTGTATGAAATTACCATTATCTTCCTCTCTCGAGATTAAATTTTGAGTGACTTGTTTTTTGGATCCCAGAGGAATGAGGGGCATTCAGGCAGAAGTAGTCATGAAGCAGACTAATTCTATTCCTTCCATGAGTAATACACCCAACTTTGAAATGATTGTTAGTATTTAGTATTTCAGAGGTTTGTGTTTACCTCCAAAATGAGATAATTACCAGATTTAACAACAGAAATATCTTTTTTTAAATGTTCAGCTATCACTGTAGCAACTTTTAAAAAAAGTGGCACTTAGTCACCAACTGAATTCAGTTAGCAATATTAATTGGAAGTGTCACTGATTTTTCTCACTTACACAGTCAAATGACTGGAGTGAAAAAACACCTAGGAGGCATCACAAGACTGAAGGTTAAAACAGATCAGAAATTATTGAAACTGGGATTTGAGTTTCACTTGGCAAATGTTTGATGTACACTACAATCTTGCTCAAAGCGAGACATCTAAGAGAAATAGTGGTAATAACTAAAGCAAAATATCTTCTGCAAATGCTTGTGCCAAAGTTTTGCACTGACTCTCAGAGCTGGTCTACCAGGGTACAGAGTGAGCACCAGTCTTGCTTTGATGGTTCCAGTTCACTGTAGGAGTCAACTACAGGATGCAGAGCAAAACACGAAATGAGTTCCCTGAAGGGGAGAGGGTTTTGTGATACCAAACACACCCTCCTGTTCTGTCAGCTTGTTCTGTCCCCTTCCCCACACCAGGCTGGCTCCCCACTGCTCCTGCCAGTCCCTGCTCAGGAATCCAGGCAGCACACCCTCGGCTAATGACAGCCACAAGTCTCCACTGAGTGCAGAGATGCTGGAGAAAAGGCAGGAATGAAGAAAAGCCTGAAGTCCAAGGGAACACAAACACTGCACTTTCCTTGTTGCCTGCAATAACTGCCCTGGCTGCTCCTGATGGGCACCAGGCTGCCAGTTCTGCTGGGCAGCGGCTGCCTCAGGGCAATGGCCACACAGCCCAAAACACAGGCCATTACCTCAACCCTCCGTGTTTCCCTGCTGCTGTGGTGTTATGTGAGTGGGCTCTGGGTAAGCACAGGCAGCAACATCTCTGTCTTCTCCTGCCCAAAGAAATGGGGAGGAGACCCTGCTTGATGGGGACAGCCAGTGCCCTGCAGGGCTGGGGTTTTTAAAATCAGAGACACAGAAGGCAAAGCAGGGGTCTAAACCAAAATGTTTGCTCTCTGTTTGCAGATTCCAGAAATAATTTAGGGCAATAAACATGGTCACAGAAAGTAGAAAATTCTGAGCATCATTTAAAAAAGTATTCATGGCTCTATTTACAATGTATTCATGCACCCACAGATCTCCAGCGGTACCAAAACAGGATTTTACTTTGCTTGTCACATTGATGCAGACAAGCGAGCAGATAAAAAGCAAAAGGAGACTAAGCTGTCAGTAGATGACCAACTCTGTTTATCTTTGTCCCTCACTCAGAATTATAGAGAAATATCTTGTGTTTAGAATGTTTCCACTACTTTTAGTTAGCAGAAAACAAAGGTAAGAGACTTTAACTGCTTTGAAAGGCACAAACCAAGCCTTTAAGCACTGTGCTGTATTTGCCAGGAAACTCTGTTGCTTGCTTTGAAATTATATACTCCTCCACTATTTCCTTAGTTTTAGTCATAACATTAAGAAATATTTTCCCCAGATCTTATTAAATACATATCAGTAAGTCCCTGCACATATTTGACAAGCATATTGGAAGATTAAATTTACAGGACTTCACTCTCACTGTATTTATATCTCTCTTACTCCACTCCTGACACTGGGTGCACAGTCCATTCCTCAGGCATTTATTTCCTTAGGGCTCAGACACTACACACAGGACAGTAATTCCTTCAGCAAGTGCTGGGGTAAGGGTAGATGTCCTGTGCAAATGTCCAGTTGCACTGGGCTGCAAAGTCCTTGTACGGGAGGGATTGCAGTCACTAGTTTAGCTTGAGCCATCCAAGCAAGCATATGCTGAGTCCCTGCACTATGGTAGCCCTTGCTCTGACCCAATGGCCTTGTCTCTGCTGAGCTACAGAAACAGGTCCCATCCCATAGAATCAATGGTTAAAGTTGCAGCAGAGGATTTTCAGTAAGAGCCATCCCTATCCTACAACTATTTCCACTGACCACCTGTAGCTAGGTGAGTGAGAACAGAACCTGACTCTTTAACAGCTTTTGTTACCACCAGCAAAACAAGCAAACAAGAAGCATTTTCTTGTAAACAAGAGTTGCCAAATCACTCTTCCTATCTTAATCTCACCCAAGATTAATTAAATTAGAACCATCCCTGTTCTGCTGAAGCTCCTAAAGACAAAAAGTACTTAATTTGTTCCTGCTCTGTTGACTGTGAAGGAAGGAAAAACTTCAAGGGAGTTAAATACAAGGTGACCTATTGTTATGATAGATGAAATCTGTGATGTGCTTATAAACAGGTTGAAATAACTCATGCATTATAGAAATGGGATGTACAAAATAAACCAACTTGTATGTTTGATTGTCTTTACTCTTTGAAAATAGTGCTAGTTTTTATTTTTGGAGTGTTTTTCTTAATTTACCTTCATTTGGTTCTGTTTTACAAATTCAGTTCTTGAAAGTTTGAAAACTGTGGGATACATGTTAAAGGCCATACTGAATTACCCAGGAGGCTGGAAGACAAAAAAGAAAGGAAAAGTTTCCAAGGTATGTAATCAAAATATGTATTTTTTAAGCATTTTGTTAATACCAACAAATAACAGACAATAGAAATAGAATAAAACTTCAGTACATGAGTCAGGAGATCGTAATGTACATGTTCAGCAGTATCCAAATGGTCTTCCAGAAAGAAACTGGAAATTATCAGCAGTAATATTTTTATGACTAACTGGACAATTCAGGGGCGACAAATCCCTTTTTAAAGATCCTTCTTACACACTGGGAAGCAACTAATACAGTGACAGGTTCCATTAATCAGAAGTCTTTGCAAATCAACTCACATTATACTTTTGCATTCACACCATTTGTTTAATCATGTCAAAACAATTAGGACAAGTAGAACAGAAGAAGTCCAGGCTTAGCTTCCTTTACTAAACCTTATGCATTCTTAATTTTCCCTGGCAAGGAAAAAATAAAATTGAATTGGTAGGCTTAAAAATATCAAGAAGAAGTATATGGATATAAAGTGACCAGAAATACATTTAAACTGGGAGATCATATAATTTCTAATTACAAGAACTGTGGAGTTCTTGGAACAATGTTCCAAGACAAGTAGAGAGGGTAAAGAGCTAAATTGTCTTAAGGTGGTGTTTAGCTGGTTTGTGAAAATGATGATATGTCAGGCTTGCCTGTTAGGGACAGGACTTGTAATTCAGGAGATTCCTACAGTGAGTGATTACTGTCTGTCTGTCTCCCAGCCAGCTGTTCCGTCTGCTATCACCACATGGCAACTACTGCTAGAAACAGCCAGCTTCCTTTGGTGAGCACGGGGGTGGGGAACATGGCAAGGCAGAGGACTTCAGATGCTGGCCAGGTCCAGAAGAGTCCTGCTGAGCTTTGCCATGGGAAACAATGTAAGGCTTGTAAGGGACTGAAGTATCCAACACCAGGGAAGAAATGGGAAAACACTCACTGCTGAATTTGGCCACATAACACTCCAGACACACAGAAAGGTTTGGAAGGCACTCAGTGTCACAGCTCTTGTTCTAATAAACAGACTTTTCTTTCCACAGGCCTGATATTTTCAGTTTTCTTCATGCTAAATAGCTTCTTTAGGGTCAGGTCTTGACCTTTTTACTGTATCTGAATGTTACTTTCCCGCAGAAGCAGTTTTACCATGTCAGGGCACAGCTTCTGCCCCGTGCAGAGAGACCTAGGGAACACACACATACTGATGTCTAAAGGCAAGTGTCAGAACGACCCTCTGATATTTAATCTGTTTGACCAAGGACTAAAATTTGCCAAAGTAAATCCAGCTGAACCAGTTTGCCTCAGAAGGAACAGAGTTGAGGGAGCATCTGAACCACAACAAAATTAATCTCAGAGTATGGTGTAAGAGCAGCAGCAAGAGATAACAGTGAAATGTATTCTGTGTAGTGTGAAATACTTCAGGATCAAGTACTAAACTAGAATACACTACGATTTTGCTTGAGACTGCTTCATCTGCTAGTTGCATTAGATTGCAAAAGTCTGCTTTACCTTACAACCAGTCCTGGGGAGGTTATTCAACCATGAAAGCAGTGATTTAAAAAGCCAGATAATATAAACATGATTTTTTCAGGCCAGAAACCATAATATACACAACTTCCATAATATCACTTAGTTAGGGCCTTAGTTTCCCTGATTCCCAAAGAAGTTCATGTAATTAATTCAGTCCAAGATTATGTCCTGGGATCCTCAGTTACCAAAGATGATGCAAAGGGATCATCAGTCCCAATGGTTTGGGCCTGGCTAATTTACAATCTTGGCTTCTGTTCATGAGGCTCTGTTTATAAGACCTGGATGCTTAAATATCATTTTTCCTCTCCTACCTCTTTAATTTGTGGTGAAATTTGAACACTTGAGAACTCAAGTTAGGAAAATCTAATTACAAAGCTTCAGCGTGCAACCTTATTTAGAGTTTGTTATGGATCGTAGTCCACATGTACACTTCTCCAAAGGCACATTTTATATTCTAGGTCTGTAACTCATAGGTTTAGAGATAGAAAGTTTCTTTAGTATTACCCAGTTAGGCTTTAAGTCTAATGATGCCTCAGCTATGGGTATTTGCCATAACATCCCACACTTCTAATTGTCCTAGGGTGATGTTATGGGGCTTGTATCCCCAGTTGTGTGTTCTGTTCATGCCTGGTATTATGTTCTGTGCTTTCAGGACTGACTCTGAAAGTGAAGGTTTGTTTTGTCTGGTTATCAGCCAGCTCACCTCCCCCATGGTCTGTGTTTAGGAGAGGCTAAGCTCACTCGCTTGCTTGCTGCGTGCTTGCTTGTTTTTGCTTATTAGTTTGTTTAGCCAGGCAAGAAACACCAAGAGTCTGCATTTTGTGATCTGCACCAGTCATCCCCAGCGCTGGAGACTGATAACTGGCCAACAACTCGCAGGAGAGACTTTCTGAGTTTGTCATCCTCTCAGAGCAGTGAAAGAGTTTTTGTCATCTGGGGCTGTTTTTTTGGGGTTTTTTGTTTTGGTTTGGTTTGGTTGGTTTGTTTGTTTGTTGTTGGTTTTTTTTTTCTGGGGAATTTTGTTTGTTAAATAAACAGGTTTTTTCCACTTCTCTCTGAGGAAATTCTTCCCAAACCCGGTGGTGGGGGGCAGGAGTCGCGGGGGTTTGTTTTCTGGGGGCTCCTTCTGGAGGTTTTCCCCAAATTTGCCCTAAACCAGGACACTAATCCAGTTCTTTTTAATTAGAAATGGATTATTTCTTCCAGTGGAGCTACTGAGAGAAATCTGTTTTCACATAGCACTTAGGCCAGAAATGTCATTGCCACTCCTGCTGTAATTGTCTGCTAGCCTTTATTCGTTTGTATCGATCTGAGAATCCACATTTTTGGATGCTTTCTAAATCTTTCTGTTTGAATTCAGCCTAAAGTGAAGTAAATGAATAAGATTTTACCCCATCTATTTTTCCTCCAGTACACTCCTCAACCATAAAAAAAGAGCTTCAGCTCTTTTACAGTTCAGATTTCTCACTTTGACAGACTTCACATTAGTTCACTGCCACACACCTCCAGAGCCAAGCCCCTGTAGCCCAGCTCAACAGAATAATAAATACTGAGGGAACGAAAAATAATCATAGTACAGCTACAACTACTCATTACAAATTTATCTCTGGTGCTGTTTATCTACTGGTTCCAGCCTTCTGCCCTATCCCAGCCAAACCTTCTGCATGCATAGCAACAGAAATCACCCCAAACCCTTGGCTGCTGTGACTGCTGTGACGAGCTCTGAACCACACACTCCTACATCATGCCTCAGAAGTCAGTGGCCACCTTGCTTTATAGACCGCTTGCTTTCCTCCCCATTAGTCACGGGGATAAACAGAGGCTGTGCTCAGTTATCAAACTCCCTTAGGCTTTCGACTACTGCTGCTCTGCTATCCCTTTCAGAGGTGTCAGTGGCATACATCTGCAGGCACAGCACAAGGCTGGAAATCAGGAGACATCAGCTTTGCCAGCAGTCTGCTGCATGACCTTGGGGAACCACTTCAGCTTATTCGACTTTTATTTCTACTTCTGCCCTTTGTTGATTCTGTTTTTGATGAGAATATAAATCTGAGACAGACAGAGTCTCCTACCATACCAATAAATGGCATCAAATACAACATGACCAGCTCTTTCTTGTGTTTCTAGATATTAATGTAATATGAAAAAGGAGCAACTAAATTAATCTTCTGTCCTATCAGTACCATTAGCTCCCTTAAATCAAGAAATGGTGGGAGGCCTGATGATGTTGAGGTGTGTGGTATCCAGCCTAAGATCATTATCCTCAGAATAACCTAAACTACACAGAAAAACTGAACTCAGAAGTACTTTTAACTTCTGGGGCTTGAGCCGACAGAACTGGAAACCTCTTAGTGCTTCTCAAGAGGGCTTCAATGGTATGCAATAACTGGTTGTCTCAAGAAGTATTACTGGACAAGAAGAAAATTACTTATGACCTACTAGGAGAAAAGTATAATTGAGCTTTCTGGAGCCATTTCATAGTGCAGTATCTCAGAGCCATCTGGGCTTCGATAGCGACAGGTCTAACACAACTGTGCTGCCTTGCACAGCATTTTCTTTCTCAGTTTCATGCAAGGACCATGCTTTGCCAAGCCCATCTCTGAGGCAAGCTGGCTTCTTTGGCTGACCCAGAAAACAAAGGCTGTGCATAAATGCTTGGTTACATAGGTTTTTATAGAAAACATCTCATAATTTGTCTCTCAACCCTCTAAGCCCCAAATGCTGAGGCCATCCACTCTGTGGGACTCAGTGGGTAACCCTGGGCAAATTGAGGGCTGTTAAATAATTTCCAGCTGAAAGACTTTTTCCATCCAGTCAGGAAAGAAGTACTACATGCTAATTTATACCAGCAGGCTCCTAGTATAGTTAATTTGACCACCTGTGTGTTTGCCCAGGGCTCACACATGCTGTGCTGTCTGTATCATTTCGTATGGGCTTGGTTTTGTGCACATGTGAGGTTGACAGTTATGTTATGTCTTATTTTTTGAGGTTTGGGGTATTTTTCCCCTCGAAAACCTACTTGTTTTCTTTTGTATTTGCTTCTGTTATATCTAAACTGACTTTGCTAATTGGAAGTGCACAATATGCATTGTATTTGGGCTCATTTAGTTATAGGCTCAACTTTGATTCTTCCATTCAGCAGCTTGTCCCAGATTCTGTGTATTTATGAAGGAGGCCAAAGACCACTGGCACACCACTATCAATGCCCAAATTGCCTAAAAAATACATTCTTCTTTTTAGAAGGAAACATCTTTCTAAGTGCTAACATTTAAGAATGTCAGTTATCAAGTGTAAAAGCTCATTCCTTCTATAGAAAGCCCACTCAGCCCACAAGCACATCAATGACAAAAATGCTTTATGAAGCTGTTCCCCAGAAAAACTGGCTCATAAAGCCTCCATGCCAGTCTCCTGCCATCAGCAGGTTCCCCAGCCTGTGTAGGGTTGATTTGCTCATTTTATGTGAGTTCTCCCCCTGGCCTCTCACATCCCGTTTCAATGCTGGTGCATGAAGGCAGAGCAGAAGGCAGCAGAAGCCTGGCTGTTTCTCCCAGCCTAACAGCAGTGAGCTGCTGGACACAGCTGCGAGACTGGAGCTGGGAGTTCACTGTACCTGGGAGCTGGCAGATGCTCCAGCCAAGCTTTAATCCAAAAGCAGCTGGGTCCATATTTCACTGAAAGAAAGTAATTCTAAGAAAAAGCATCAGAGGTAATACTGAAGTGCCTCACTCAGTTTTAAGTTTTGCATTTGCCTGGGGGCCTTTTGTGTCAGAGAAGCACATAAAAGCAGCAACATATATAGAAGGTGTTTTCAGCTATTATGGCTTTACCATTTCAAAGGTGTCTTAGCAACATGCAACAAGTTCAGAGCAAAAATGTTGTGCTGATCTCTCTGCCTTCTTTTGCTGATGTATTTGCAGGTTAGTGGCTGAACTGCAATGTCCAAGCTCAGAAACAAGGGTGCTTTAGTTTTTCTGCCTGTTGAATGAAGGTAAAGACTCGAGCTTTTTCTGTGCATGTTTTCTCCACATAGTGTTACGTAAAAATATTGGCACAATATATGTAATAAACTAGAAAGGTTGACAGGACACAGTGAGAGAGCACGTAGCTGCTTGCTGTATTTTAACTTGACAGTGTCAGGAACTGACTCCAGGGGCCATTAGCCCCCATTGACCTGACACAAAAAATGTTACTAATGCACACTTCCACCCCTGAACTATGCTGGGCCCAGTAGCAGAAACATGAGCATTTTATGTTCAAGTCAACAAAAGCTGAGACAGAGGTTTTGCCAAATTAACTTAGAGGGCACAGCAGAAAATGCAAACTGGCCATGAGCTCAGAGCAGAGACAGACACCAAAAACGAGGGGAGAAAAATAAGCGTGGATTCCCAACAATAGAGCTGGAAGTAGTGCTCTGAGAGCTTTGCAAGTGTAATTGCTTGTGTGCCATTTGGACCATCCAACCGCTGTTTAAAGAGGTCTTGTGTACACTGTGAACACATTATATTGTGTACACTGTGAACACATTATCCTAGAGTACGTGCTGGGTCATCTCTCAGGCCAATGGTGGAAACAGCCATCTGCCAAATGTCTTCCTGCTTGACAAAGGAGAGATTTGTTTCTACTACAGGTGGTAATGCATTACCCACAGTATTATTCCACAGTAATTAGGAATCCAGAAACAGCAGCTGAGATGGAGCCCTATTTTGCTAGCTGTTTTCCAAAGCACAAACCAAGAGTAAGTCGCCTTTTTGATGACTTTACATTAGTAAGTGCATCCTCGTGTTTGCAAAAAAAACCCTCACAAAACAAACAAAACACCCAAACAACACCACCAAACAACAAAACACACAACAAAACAACAAACAAAAACCCAAACCAGCAAATCCTAACAACAAAAACCAACCAACCAAAAAAAAAAAAAACCAACACCAAACCTCAAAGTAAGAGAGGTTCAGTGTGCATTTGAAAAAAACCACCTCAGACGGAAAACCATCTAATCAACTTGCTCAGAGGCAAAGCAGTTAGAAACTGAAGACAGTCTTAGTGCAGTTCTTAACCCAAGGTCATATTTGCACAACTTTTTTGACAAACTTTTGACTTAATTTGTACAAAGGAAATCTTTTACAGCCTCAACTCTATGGACAAGACTGGGTACAATCACATGCTATCTGCTGCTGTGCCTTCTGTTTGCTGTCAGGAGCAGAGCTGGCACCTTGCTCTAGATTTTTGCCCTCTGTGAGTATCACAGCAATTAAATGCTGCCCATAGAACACACACACAAACTGCAAACTCTGTTTCAAGCTACTGTCCTTTAATTTAACTTGAATCATGTATCTGGAACTTCAGAAAAGGTTTCCAATAAGGCAGCTAGCAAAATACACTCTCCAAGAATCAGCTGTTTCTTCTATATTTTTTAGCTTACACTAATGCTGAACTCCATACAGTTTACTTTTATAAACCCATGTTTTCATTAGTTATCTTTTAGGAATAACAGCCTCACATAACCATTTCTACTTATATTCTTAATGTAGATGTCAAAATTATTGATAATTTTATGATTATTTAATTAAAAGTTTCTGCCTTTCCAAACTTCTGAATTTTTATACGGTAAGGGTGATCTACACCTGAAGGCTGAAATCGAATAACATAGGGTGCAAGTGTAAAATAAAACAGCTAATCCTAAAGTAATCCATTTGGATTTTCCAGTTTGGAAATTTTACTGCAAGATACCTTATTCCAGTATAATTAGGAAGCAGGTTGAACTAAATCAAACTGGCATGAAGAGCAAAAAATTATGCAATAGAAGTGTGTATACATGATGTGAGTTATTCAGGGACTTCTGAACAGCGATTACAAACTACTTCCAATGCCCCTAGCTTGTGTCTAAATGAGCTCACTCACCAGGGGGCAAATAACACAGCTAATTGACCCATCTGAGCAGCAGAGCACTGTGTTAACATAGCAGTGTTGCTTTTAGAACCAAAGCAAGCTCAGATATTTCTGTTTCCAGGCATTGCTCCATGAAGGGAAACACTACATAGACTATGAACAAAGATAAACCCAAGCATCAAAGCAGTAAAAAGCCTTAGGAGTGCCCCAGCTGGGAGGTCACTGTATCCCTGAGTGAGGCAAGGGAACTGGCTTTACCTGCACTCTAATCTCCACAGGGCTAAGTCAGATGAGTATAGCCACCATCACTCCAAAGAAAAGTTGTTCTGCTGCTGTTTGTGTGGTCCACCCTACATAAAGCTCCAGATGTCAAGCACCCCGCAACCTAACACCAGACTTTCCTGATATGGCTTTTGTAAATCATCTATCACAGCCAGTGGTCAGTGGTATGAATCCATTCTATTTTGTATTGCAACAGATTAAGGTTGCACACACACACAGTCGGCTAACTTCCACTGAGGGATCTACAGCAGGATAATGAATTGCTAAATTACCACAAATAACTCCCTAGTGCTTAATAATCGTGGCATATCTATACTGTGGATCCAAATACTTAGCAGAGGTTTTATATCAGAAATGAGCAACTTAAATGACTTCTAAAGAAAGGCATTTCTAGGTGATTTTTCAAGGGGAAATTTAAACACCTGCCAGTTTCTGGTGTTAATTGTCCTGCTCAAATCTCCCTAATTAGGAGTTAGTTGCAAAATATCAGATTGGGTGAGAGAATTATTTAGTGCTTAGATTCTGAACACTGTCTAAGCAGTATTAGAATAAAATCTACTGGTTTCTTTTGAATTATGAATCCATAAACCTTTCATGCATCCATAACTTTCTGTTTAATATTTATTTTCCTGATTGTTCCACCAGCACAAACACTCTACCACTTTATCTATTTTTAGAAATAAGTAACTGACAACTGCCACTTTGGCTTCTTTTACCTCTAAAAAGACTTGCTTGTCTTTTTAGAACAAAGAAACAAGAGGAGGAGTTTGGGAATGGGCAGGGGTTGTGGTGTATTAACCAGAACCCAGAAGAACCAAACATTTCATGACTGGTTCTCAGTGGTTACTGAACAATATCCATCTCAGATTTGACTCTGTGAACTTTGCCCTGTGAAGCCCAGAAGTTGTAACCCACAAACAAAAGTGGAAGAAAGACTGGAAATAAAATATATCACATCTAAATTTTAATATCAGTAACAGCCCATTGGATAAAAAGAACAAGCTGTGAGAGTCACAACACATCATCTCCAACCAATGCTAACTCTGCTGGTTTCTGCAACATCAGCTGTTAACAGACCAATCTAATTTTGCCCCAGAGCTGACCAAAATTTGGAACACCAACTATTGTTTTGAAGTATGAGAAATGCTTTAGTATCCAATAGTTAGTGCTAGAACTAATTTTTTCCAGTCCAAAAGCTTAAAGTTATTTGAGCCCAGTCTCTCCAGTTACCGGAAGGTTTAAGCACAGCTTAAATTCCTGCTAAAAAAATTCATTAACAGCTGCTCTCTAATTATATTTATTTCCTTTTGGAACTAACAGACTGTGGGCTTTGATTAATTGCTATTACAGTTAATCACATCTCATGAAAATCCCATGCAACATAGAATTTCCTCCTGATGTTTGGTTGGTAATAAATTAGACCAAAGTTGCCATCAATAAATCAATTTTGTGTCATCATACAAATTTCACAACAACAAATAAGTACTCTATGAGTTAAAATTCAGTAACTCTGGAGAAAAACTCATAATTAGAAGAGCTAATTTAGAAATTAGCCTTGTATAAATAAACCTTTATTAGCATAGAAATGGGTTTCCTGGTGGAAAAAGTGCCTAGGCTATAACATTATATATATAAAGGACCTTACAGACACGACAAATTTTTTCTCAGATTCACGATTAATTCAATAGATTCTTGGTAAACAGACTGCTGGTTACTCATACATTCCAAAGGCTTTAATGAGACCCAGAAATAAAGATTAAGTTTATTGAACAAAGCAAACCAAAATTTTTGGCTCAGCAGCTTGCCTTTCTTGTAGTATAAACACCTCTGAAATGCAGTAGCTCATACAACTTTGAAAACTCTTTTCCTCAAATCACGACAAAAACAAATTGAAAATATCCAATGGTATTAGACAGTCAAACTAGCAATTTAGCATGTCAAAACACAGAAACACTGGGTTGGGCTCACAAAGTCCTCTGATGATCTGGTGTCACATACAACATACCCTGCTCTGCCTCCTCCACTGTCACAGCACTTTTTGCAAAGGCTCAGGAAAAACAGCCCAGGCAAGGCAGAAAAACACTGCTCACACTGTAGTTACAGACTATCCACTTGGACAAAGGATGAACAACAGGGAGATGTATTTTCATACTTCCATATGCTGGCTAAAGAAAAAAAGGTTTTCATTCTGACAAAACAAAACTGTTCAGTTGATTAGAAAGTGATGTTACAATTGGAGCTTTTAATGTAGGCATATATTTCCTCAGTGACTTTCCTAGGCCCTTGCAACATGGTGTTTTCCTCTTTGAGTCTCATTTTGTCTTGCAGAAGAGGAGGCCATTTCTATAAATCTTGTAACTGAGATGACCAAAAAAAGCACTTGGATATTTTCTCCCTGATTGTAGATGACTGATGCACACTACCAAGGGCTGCTTGTAGTCTCTTCTGAAGCTATAAATCAGCTGAAGAGATAACCCAGAAAACCTACCTGAAAGGTTTATGTAAGACAATAAATTTGCTCAGCTGCATTATTGCAGAACATTCACTGAACCCAAGTGTCAGCTTTAGGGCAGTGTTGTGCCTTTAAGAGCAGAATTACACTAGACACACACATAATTGCATTGACAATTGATTATTACAGTGCAATTACTCTTTTGGCCTTTCAAATTACCTTCAATTCTCATCAAGTGAGAAAATATTAGCAACCTAGTCCAATCTGATCTAGTTTCTACTGACATAAAATTCACCTTAGCATTGTGTCTGTCGTGGTTTAACCCCAGCCCTCAACTAAGCACCACACAGCCACTTCCTCACTCCTCACTGTCAGTGGCCAGGCAGAAGAAGCAGATAAAAAGTGAAACCCACGGGTTGAGATAAGAACAATTTAATAATTGAAATAAAATAATAAATAAGTAATATTATAAGGGGGAAAAAAAGAAAGGAACAAAACCCAAGAAACACAAGTGATGCCCAACACACAATTACTCACTACCCACTGACTGATGGCCAGCTTGTTCCAAGGCCTCAATCAGCACCTCCTGGCCAGCTCCCTCCAGTTTATACACCAACCAGGATGCTCCATGGCATGGAATGTCCCTTTGGCCAGTTCAGGCCAGCTGTCCTGATCATACTTCCTCCCAGCTTCTTGGGCAGCTGCTCACTTCCACAGCACTGGGAACTGCTAAGTCCTTGACTCATGGTAAGCACTACTGAGTAACAGCCAAAACATCAGTGTGGTATCTACATTACTCTCATACTAAACTTAAAACACAGCACTGTGCCAGCTATAGGAAGGAAATTAATTTTATCCCAGGTGAAACCAGGAGAGTGACCAACCAAATGAAAGGCCCATCTCATCCCAAAATACAGCATCATTTAGACCTAATTTCCCACTTAGTAAAGCCTCTTCCATCTGTTGACATAGAATATAAAACAAACAAACACACTGTGCCCTGACATATTCAAAACAACTGGGTACATAAAATAATACAAAAGAAATCATATTGTTAAGTGTCTCAGAAAAAAAACCCCATATCTGGTCTTGCACAGCATTATCTTCAGTACAGTTTATAGACCTGTAACTTTCTAGGCATTTTTACCTCCACGATTGCACGTGCTTCAAGATTTGGCAAGCTCTAGGACTGACAGATCTTACAAGCTCTCAACCTTCTTAGCAATGAAAACAGTTCCCCAGATTATGAATTTAGGATTTATGCAATTTCATTTATACCTGAATATGCCCCGTTGTTGTCTCTAATGCTTGCCCCTTTCACCCAACCCGTGCTCCTTTCCAACTTTCTCCGGTTAAAGCTTTATCCTTACATTTGAAACTGGCTCTTTTGAGTCTCTGACATGTTTTTCAATCCTCAAGGCAGATAAGCCCTTTCTTCACTGCTCCTTGAGCTCACAGTTTCAGGTGGACAGTCAGCTGTTGGCCACTGCTGGGGTTACATGAACTGTCAGGCAGGCAGCCACTGGCAGCAAGCAGGAGTACTTTGGATGTTGTGGCTTGTGACAGCATAGGGAAAACAAAAAATGCAAGGCCAAACAAAAATACCTTTGAAGACATCACGCAGGTAAAGAGTCAAAGGGAAGCTGGCAGAGGGCAGCCAACTCTTTGCTACTGCAGTCAACCATGCCAGGAAATCCAGTCCTGCCTCTGTTCTAAACCTACTGGAAATTGTTACTGTATTCACCTTGGGCATCAAATCAAACTGCTTTAATGTGAGAAGACAGCTTCTGACTAAGTGCAGCCAATTTATGCACATTTGTTGCAGTGACAGTATTATCTTTAATACTGAGTGTTGTTCTTGCACTCCAGCAGCCATACAGGTCTCCTTTCAGCCACGGGGACAGACTTAAACATCATTTCCAACAGATGGCACTTTTTAGCCTCTCCATGTGCACAGGTGAGTGCGTATGTACAAACATGTTTCCATAGTAACTGGAAACTGCTTTTACAGAGCACTGCCTACCATAATGCAGAGAAATTATAGTTGGGTTGAAATTACATCATCTTGTATTTTAAAGACTTTTTGTTTTTAAAGCCACAATGAAAATAACATGGTCATGTCGTTTCCTTTCCATTATTACCTTGTGGTAAGAAACACATCCTCATACAGAAAGGAAAACACTTAAGGGTAAATATAAAATCCATCAGGTATAGGGGGTTTGGTGGAGAAAAAAAAATCAATACAACCTTTCTGATAGAATTCTATAGGAAGCCTTTATCATAGATGAATATAGCCTTCATATAAGTACAAATTGAAGTTATCAAAAGTTAATTTCTTGGAAGGTACTGTAAAGGCCATATAGACACAACTCTCAGGGGTCAGGCAGGGCAGTGCAGCAAGGTTATGCAGTCTTTCCTCACAGCCTCCAAGATGAAAAGACCAAGACCTTTGCTTCTCTAATAAAGCTTCTGCAATGGAAAGGCTGTAAATTCAAGCCACTGGGTAATCAAGGTCTAAAATACTCCTCCTGCATCTGGGTTCCAGAACATTTACTTCAGTTTCCTTTTCTGTCATAAAATTGCTGTCTCATCTTTGTTGATAATTTTGAGGTATTTTTTCCAGTCCTTTTATATTTATATCAAGCTTGTTTTTCTTCTAAGGAAACAATCTGCTACATAATTAGGGGCTTTGGGTTGCTCTTTGTTATTCAGTAGTCACCTTTGGTTCAAGGGGCCACTACAGAGTTCTCCAAGTCTTCTCCATGCTCTGGGCATCAATTTTAGGGCAATTCCAATTATGCAGGCATAAAGAGAGACAGAATGTAATTCATCTGTTATTTTCTGTTCACATTTTCTGCTAATGATATTCCCCAGCTACCCCTACCTCAACTTTTTCATTATCCTTGGTTTCACCCTCTCACTCAGATCCAAGCCAATGTATCTTGTCTTCTAGTCTTCCCTGCTCTTGCTTTATTCCCTCTCTAACCCTGTCACTATCAAGAGTTCCTTGGGGGAAATTAGAGAGTGCTAAGAACATAAAGAAAATATGAATTTCTATTAGTTTCTAATATCATGGCAACAGCAATGGCTATTCCTTAGGTAGTCTTTTCTCCCTGTTTCAAGGGGGAAATATTGAAAGTGAAGAGGTTGCCCTTTACTTCTGTGAGCAATATGCAGTGTGTGCTGTGCTTGGGGAATTAATATTCAGTCATCAGAACCCCAGTATTTTAGATTTCCAAAGTCAGCAACTTTTGAGTTGCTTCACCTGAAGGATGCACTGTACTTGGAGCTGATGGAACGAAGTGCACCTGCTACCTACTATAAAATATCTCTACTCCTAATGAAAAAATAAAAAAACACTTGAGGGAGGCAGTCCTACTGTACACTCAGCAGAGCTCAGTCTGACCTAGTGCAGGGGGACCAGCCTGGCCCTGTGCAAGGGATGGGGAAGCTACTTAGGTTCAGGGAAAGGGAGGAGCACACCGTGCTCTGCTGCAGACTGCCCACAGCACAATCCTGAAAAGCTGGAATGCAGGGACACAAAAATATGATCTATGAAAATCAACATGTCATCACAGCTTCTTTATTCTGTGCTGGAAATTTTGGTTGGCAGGTTTTGTCAGAGGACAATCTCCACGTCTCTTATCTCTGTTATTTCAGTACACATGCCAAGATAACCCAGACCTTGATGCCTTGTGGCAAAAATACATCACAACTCAATGCTTATCAATGTGTTTCAAACTGTATGCTGTACAATGAGCAAAGAAAGGAGCAGCCAGATTTGTTAAACAACTGTTAATCTGTTAATCAACTACTTATTTAGGGTCTTTGTGACTCTACTTTCCACCATATGGGCAACTTTAGAGTATTTTACAGTGTTTGCAGATCATGTTAGATCTGTTTGGACAACTTTTTTTTTTAATTTACCATATTACTAATTTCTATGATAGATTTCCACAAACCATAGGATCAAGCGCTAAAATGTTACCACAGATGTCACTTCAGCAGTAAAATATTACGTATCAGCTCTGTTGTACTAGTTTGTAAGCAAATTCATGAATGCACCAACAGGTTTTTTTTAATTTTTTTTATTCATTTTAATTATAGCACTGCTTCATTCCTTGCTATAGGGAGGTGGCTGCTGGTAGATTGAGTGTGAAGAGGACAAAACACTGTAATTTCCAGCACACCTCTAGCATCTGTTATGTCACAAGCTGCCTTACAGTATTTCATAGGACTATCTATTGGCTTTAAAAATCATAAAAAAACAAAAAAAAGGAACAAAGGTGATCCTTCACTCAGTAGTCCTTCAGACTATACAAGGATGTCCTTGTCAGTTGTGCCAACACAGGAACCTCAATGGACCCCAGGTTTAAGAGACTTATCTGTAAAAAAAGCACAGATAGGCAGATAAAAGCCAGGCATCTTTCTATGCCAGTCCAGGTGTGGAGACAAAAAATTGGAAGGGTCAAAATACTTCATCAACAGCTTTCAAATGACAACAGAAGAGTTGTTTCCCCAGTAAAAGGGCTGTGGAAAGTCCACAGACTGAGCTGCCAAGTTCCAGCTGTCCTGAGAGAGAGGAAGGCAACAGCAGTGCTGGGCAGCCAGTTTCTGCCTCTGCAGACTGAGTTTTTTGGTTCAGTAGCAGTGCAACTATACCTGTGCAGCTTTGGGTTCTCCTGCAATTCCAATGGCGTGATGCAAAGGGCAAGTGGCTCCAGCTACCAATTATTTCCTTAATTTGCCAAGTACAAGGGTACATCAAATTGTAATTGGGGTACTGAGGGGGCATAAATCCTAACAAGGTGTGATGGATGCACTCAACTCCCTTATCCAAACTAGCAATGGTGTGGAAGAGGCTCCAAAGGAGATGAAGCTTGAGCTGTAGCTGGGCCAAGAACTCCTCCAGAAAACTCACAAAGGGACAGAGTAACCCAGCGAGCATCGATGCATATGAGCTTGGAACACCAATCATGTGATTAATACATGAATAGCATGTGGTTTTTCCAGGACTGTTTTTCATGGACCTGAATGTGGTCAGGATGGAAATTTATGGATGAATAAACCAAATCATCCTGTGATGCTATAAACAATGGTCCTAAGTGAGGCCCTTTGAGTTCTCCTGGACTGCAGAGGGCTATGCCAGCACCTCCCTCTGAGCAGAATGTCACTCACTATTTGTGCTCTATACCCAAAGCCTCACAAATTCTCACTTTTACGAAGTTAAAAGGACCATTGCCAAAATCTGACAATGGAGCCTGGGCTGTGATTTTTGGTCATTAGACTCTATATTTCAGATTTAAAAGAGTGAGTTTTGGAACAATTTCCCTTCAGTCACTCATCTCAAGTTAGATGCACTGCTTTGCCCTTTGATGTAGGGTCCCATAAGGAATTAAGAGTTCCAGCATCTTCTGAGAGCCCTGGTAGTACAAGTGGCACGAAGCATTGACTACCTGGTGAATGTCTTCTGATGATATTACAGAAATATAAATACTTGTCTAGTTTTTCCTACACGGAAGCTTCATATTTTTTGGAAGCCTTCCTTTGGCTCAAAAGCCATCCCAGTGAGCATACTCCCTATGGAATTGCTGCAAATTTTTGCTGAAATATAGACTGCTCTTCACTACTTCTGTTTCAATGCTTTATCTCTGGGTTAGACTAGAGACATAATTTTACATCAAGAAAGATCTGCAGGAAAAGCAGATAGTGGAAGCAAAATACCACTTAACCCTCATAAGAAGGAATCCAAGAACATACAGCACAATGGAAAATTATAATTTTTTAGATCAGTCTGCTTGAGAAGGAACTGGAGAGATCATTAAAATCACCTCTGTAGTTCTCTGATCACTGGTGTTATTTGCATTTCAAAAGAAGCAAGTTTGACAGAGCTTATGGCAATTCTCTACTCCTACCTTGTAGCAGTCTGGTTCCCTGTTATCACACTGCCTCCTTCCTGACCCTTCCCAAAGCCACAGATTTCTCCTCCTTTTGCACAATAAAGATTAACCTCCAAAAGTGAAGCACATTCATAATTCAGGATTGCTTAAGAGCAAGCTGGCATGAGTTAGCTCAGAAAGAAGACATCTCAGAATCAGGCCCTTGTTGTAGCTTATCCTCCATTTCAGTGCTGCCATTGTGCTTGCCTAGATCGAGCTGACCATCACCAAATACAAAGTGAGATAATGATGTATAACTTGATATTCCATGTGTATCTTCCTCTCTCCCATACACACCAGAATTTATTCCTAGGGCAAGAAGCAAGAGTTTAAATTGATCTGCTCATACTTGTACCTCTCTGGGCCTCCTGTTCTATTATTTTTTTTAAAGTCCCAATGATCAAGTACTCTGCCTGCAAGTTCAAACAATTTTTGCATTTATTCCACTGAATTTCATCAGTAGTAGCTTGTCTACAGCATTGTTTCCTTCTCATTCCTCTTGTTTCTCCTCTAGTGTCTTAATGAAGCACTGCTGATGGCACATTGTGTAAGCATCTTCCTTCAGTCCCATTTCTGTGCTGACTCCTTCACAAAGATTCATATCTGCTGTGGTTCTCAGTCTCTCTGCTTCAGGATGCAGTAATTCCTAGTAAAGGCAAAGGTCAAGAGGGCTGACCTAGGCTAGAGAGACAGGCTGACAACCACTGTTGGCCAGACTCTTACAAGGAGATAAGCTAATGGGACCAAAGAGAAAAGTATTTTTGACCCTAGAATAACAGTTCCACCATGAGCAATAGTTGAAGGAGGTGGTGACTTATGGGGAACATGAGTGGGAAGGGAAGGAATTTTGAATTATGAGTTATTAAACTGCAACCCAGAGCAGATAGATCTGGAATATCTGAGAGCTGCTACCAATGTGTTCCTTTCCCAAAACCAGACAGAATTTGGCTCTGCTTGTAGAGGCTAATGAAGGCTGCACTTTCAGTCAGTCTGCTACAGGAGTAGCTGACATGCCCTGCTTTGTTTTCTTTCCTTACTATGGACACTGATTCCTGCCAAGGACACCTTCCCCACTCAATCTAAAAGTACATGGCATGCCCTAGAGGTACCAAAACATTTAACTCCAGAAAAACCCAGGCTGTGCTCTCATGTAGATGAAATCTAGATAGAACGAACCACTGGGTTATAATACTGGCTAAGCTTTATCTCCCAAAAATGTTTAATCTGATTAATTGTTTTCTGAAGAGAGTAGCAAGAAGTGGGAGTGACAGCATTAGGGAGGACTTTCATACCAATACAAGAGATAGCAACTAATGTTCTTAAGAACAATTTTTTAAAAGGTATCTTTTTCAAACCATGACCTTGTTAATCAGATAATACATTGACAGATGTATGAAAGAACTCTGAGAGTCACAGGTGTTATATCTCCAATAGCTTTTCTAGTTACAAGAACAGTTGAATCATTCATCTTATTACATATAAGATCATTTAATTTTTAGGGCTGGTCTAGCTAGGTGGAAGAGGAAGGAAAAAACTGTAGCGAGCTGGTTAAGTTAAATCTAAGTAAAATGCTTACTTTAAAATTAATGTGCACTGTGTAGCTCAATTATTTTATTAATAAAACTGCCTATTTTCTTTAAATCTGCTACTCAATGCCCTTAGCTTTCAGCACTGTATTTCCATGGGGGTTCCTCCCGTATAGCGTGACATTTAAAAGGACCTCAGCAGCAGGTGTCTTTTGTTGCTAGTTTCTAACTGGGTGTTTGCATCAAGCTGTCAGTGCCCTTCAGGACAATTAAACCTCACCCCGGGGGTCCTGAAGATTCATTCCTAGTGATTCTGCATGGCAGTGAGGTGCCCAGATCAAGTTCTCCAGTCAGACCACAGCAGAATTTTCAAGACACACAGGTATTTCAGCCTACTTCACAGCAGCATTTTAAGACACGTAACACATTTTACTAGAAAAATGTGAATTTTAGGACACGTAACACATCTTTACTAGAAGGATGTGACTGGAGAAGTGTCAGAAGGTTGAGAGATTTGCCCAAGGTCAGAGGACAACCTGGGCACAGTTGATCTGCAGACTGCCCACACAAGTTAACCCCGGCAAGGCTGTATTCACATGTAAGGGTGTGCTTCCCCAAGTGGCACTGCTCACATATGAGGACTCTCCTGCACTTAGAGTGGAGAGGCAGGAATGCTGCTGGCAGGATATTAAACTGTTTGGGTTCTGGCCTGCCACAGTGCTCAGCTGTGATTACCCCCACCAGTGCAAGCAGAGCCAGGCCTCTTTCCTGGGCCAAAACCCACAGAGAAAAGGAGCAGCCTTCCTAGTGCCAGCCTGGCCAAGAAGAAGCATGACCCTGTGCCTAGGGAAGGAGCTTGCCAGGCTATTACAAGGGACTCCTCTTCAGAAGAAAGAACTTGTCATCTCAGAACAGACCAAACCAGCTTTTTTTAAAATGCCAACTCCCCCTCTATAATAAATTCCCATCCAGAAGCTAAGTAAGTTCTTTTTCCTGAGTGCCTTATTCATAGTGAGCAACAGCACAGCAGCAGACAGAGGCCATTAGAGAGCTATTATATTTTACTGCTAGGCAATCACGGATTGCACACTGAACAACTAATATCAAAAAAGTTCATACCAACAGCTGTTGGAAGGAAACGTCACAGTCATGGTGTCTAGACATTGTCAGGATGCCCTAAATCAGACTGCAAATGCAGGTCAGCACTATAGTAACAAAAGTCTTATGGAAGTTGCTAAAATGTTGGCTTGCCATTAAAGGGCTTCAGCAACAGCCAGTCTGCCAACACCCTAAGCACAGCTCAGGTCGCACGGCTTTGGAGATTGCCAGCAGAAACACACACTGAAAAACTCAAGAACAGGAGCTCCATGGCTTCAGTGGTAGCTGGCCATGGCACTCTGGCCTTAGCATGGGCACAAAGAGGGTAATTTGAAAGGCTGAGAGTTTGCCTCCTTCTTGTCCCTGTGGAACAAGGGCCTCTTCTGCAAGGGGTCCTCGTGGAGGGGAACTACTGCCATCACTGCCCCTCCAAACAGGTTTCCACCCTTCCTCCCCATGGGCCCTAAAGCCAACCAAGGTACATTGTGAGAAGAAGGGGATAGCCCTGGCAACCCCACTGCTGAGTGTGGGTAGAATTCCCCAAGCTGTTTCCATTCCTGCTTACTGCAGGAGTCATCCTGACTCACAGCTCCCCTTCATTAAATATGACAAAGGGTATTGGAAAGAGGCAAGGTGGCACTGGACCACACAAGTGAGAACAAGTGCTGTAACAGGGATAAAAACAGAGGTTGAAAAGGTTTCCTGAGCTGATAGCAGTGCACACAACTCCCTTTCTCTTTTGCTGTGCCACCTGTGGGGCTGCCAGCAAAACAGTGGTTCCCCAGGGGCTGGGAGCAAAGCACAAGGATGGCTGCTGGCACCACATCGCTCAGCAGAGACCAGCCATCTGCACACAGCCAGGCAGCCACCAGAAGTGTGTAATAGTTACCTGCAGGGGGGAATTTTCCTCCAGGGAATCTGTCTTGCAGTCTGCTTTACAAGACTTAACCTGCAGTAGGAAGCAAACACACTGAAAGATTTCAGACAGCTGTGGGGAATTAATAGGTGTCAGAGTTTGCCAAGTCTTTGCTTATCACAAGGTCAGCGGTGAGCTCCTCCCTCTCCCAGTTGAAAGCACAGTGATGCTGAGTGGTGGTCAGAAACACCTACATGCCAGGCCAGAGCCACACAAAGCCCTTTCACAGGGTTTGGAGTTCAACAGTGGAGTTATTGGAGGACCTGTGGAGTCACTGCTTAACTCATTTTTCAACCACCATAACCATGTAAAATTGCACCTCACTGCACAGCAAAAGTCATCCTGTGCACAGAATGTCTTTTTCTAAAATAGAGCACTTGAGCACCATCCTGTTGTGCTTGGTGGGCTGCATAAACACAGACTAGAAGCCAAAGGAGAACAGTGGCCTTTGACAGAGAAGCTTTATGATATATAAGCTCCTTTTCACACATTTACATGAATGTTATAAAGAAAAAGACAACACTTGTAATATCAAGGATCTTTAACCTAGGCCAAGAACCTACTTGTAGGCCTCTGATACCTGATCTCATAGTGCTATGTACAAGAACTGCAGATGAATGAAATCACTGTATGACACTTCATGTTAACAAATCTAAAGAAACTTCTGGTGTGCAACTGTATAATTGTTCCTATTCCACAACCCCCAATCTTAACACCTTTTCAGTTTTCCTTCTCTTATTTAAATAAATAAATGACCCTCCTTAATTGCATTGGATCAATTCAAAACAGGCTGTATCCAAATTTAACTAACAAGTTACTTTGGCAATCTTAAGTTCAACTGCAACAGCAATACATAAAAGACTGCTCCTGCCAGCTAAAATTTCTACAGTAGCTATGAAAACCATTAGCTGTTGCAGCTGCATATCTAGAACACTGAAGTCCACAACTCCATCATAAATGAAATGTCACCAAATAGTGAAAATCATTATAATCAACTCTGCTGGGCCTGTTGCTTATTCATTTATGCTTTAGTTGCACCCAAAACATAATAAGCTGTTTTTCTCTGCTATGGATCCACATAATTTCTGCCTATAAGTCAAAGTTCCAGCATTAGCATGGACTGCTGTTTTCTACACCTATGAAATCAGCCATTAAGAATTTCATTTATTTAGTCTCCTGGCACATCAACATGACTTTCTTTAATGACTTATCCGTGAAAGTACCACCCACAGCAACGATTAAAACCTACTGAACACAGAAGTTTTGGAAAAACCTGGGTTGCGGAAGAATATAGCAAGGACCATTGTGTTTTATTACCATTCAGAGAGGGGAAAGAAGATTTTTTGACAGGAATAAATAGAATTGCAAGAGGACATTACAGGCCATGACAATTGAAAAACAGTTTTCCTCCCATCCCCAGCAAGTCACCTGAATATCTGGCTTATTTTTCCAATACAAACTTCTGTTAGTGGAATGTTGCTGTTCTGGGAAGTCAACCTCACACATAGCTATGCCAGAAAGGCTGGCAATAGTTTTTTGTGACAGATAGAGTTGATGATCACTCGAAAAGAAAGTGATGTTTAGGGTTTTTTCCTGTTTCTGAAAGGTAGCAAAATAGAACAGCTCAAGGACCTTTCTGACTTTTTTTATCTTCTGCTGGTGAGGAAATTACCTAATATCCTGGAATGACATTTTAATAAGAAATGCAGTCAAGTGTCAGAGGGAGTAGTGAACTGCTCTCTCTAAAGACATGCTGACATCTGAAACTATTTCTAAGTACCTTGAAAATAGAGCTACTTTAGTTTTATCTTTAGATTGCCAGGTCAGGTGATAAAATTTAAGCCCTTACTAATAAAATGGAATCAAAAGTGTTTAATGCTGTTTGATTAAATAAAATTCATTATCTAGAGGCTCTCTGGTTACTTTTGAATAATCAGTTATATGTAATCAGAATTAAATTATAAACAAGTGAGGTTGATAAGGTCAAGGATCATTACCATTTCCTAACTTCTGAGAATGTGATTTTGTACACTTAGTCATCTTCAATTTTTGGACATTTACACATATATATATATACACAGACATATCATTATTTCCTCACAGCTTTCATGTAGTTTACCTATGTGAACAACAACAACAAAAAACCTCTTAGAAAGCCAGAATCAGTAGTAGTCAAATAGTCTCCCTCCTTTTCTAAGAATTTTGTTCCATCCTCTATGCTCTCCTGTCCTCTTTCCATATATTCATGGTTATTTTCTGTTCACATTTTTATCTTATTCTTCACTACTGCTTTCTAATAATGGCTTCTCATTTCTCATTCTATATATCCTATTTTCCTTTCCTCATTCAGTCAAGATTTCACACACCCCCCCTTCTCAAACATGCAGACTTCTTCACCTTTTCCACCAGCCAGGTACCCACATTTATGCAACAATTTAGGATTGTTCAAAACATGGTTTCTGTCTGATGGTACCGTTGGACATCAGATTGTATTGTGTGCCTATAATATGGACAGTAAACTCTATAAATTCAGACTCCATTTAACCTGTGGCATACGTTGCAAAGGTCACTTGCACAGCCATGATATTGGCAGTATTGAGCTATCAGGATTGAGATGTTTACACAAAGAGAATCCCAGTAAAGAAAAAAAACAATAAAAGTATTTCTGCAGTAATACATGATTATAACTGATACAAAACACATACCCCATTAATTAGAGCATTAGTTAGGCTTCACAATGAAAGACCAATTATTTCTTTTCTAGCTATTCCTCCTCATGAAGTGACTCCCAATCCTCTACAAAGATAATTTCAGCAGAAGTGGGAATTACACTTGAACACGAAGGCTCCGAAGCAGCGAAATTTGATCACTCACATACGCAGACTGTTAAATTAGCCATGGAATTTTGAAAAATTTCTACTCCATCTTATTCATTAAATTAATGCCAAAGGAGCTGGGCTGTGCAAGAAGTGATTACACAGTGGAAGACACAACATTGAACACCGATATGTTGAAACAACAGTACAGAAAAAAATACATGACATCTTGACAGTTTAACCATAAAGTCACTTCTTATACCAGAGGAAAATGACAAGCAATGATGATTACAAAAGCAGTTAAAGACTGGAATTATGCTATTTGAAATATAAAAAAAAACAAAAAAAAAAAACAACAACAACAAAAAGATCTGATCACTTTTACTTCCAAAACCCAGTCCATTATAAGATTTAGAAAGACTTTGTGAAAAAGAGTGTCAAGGACTTGAGACTTGCATTTAGTAAAATCATTAAACATTTGACACACATGTTTGAGTTCAGACTTTTAAAATAATTATTGAGCAAAAAGATTTGGGGAAGACCAACTGCAAAGAACTTGTCTCAATTTGCTTTTTTTCCCCCCACTAGTTCCAGGGACTTGAAATGAAAATAAAGGTGGGGAGCTAAGCAAGCATTCTCACTTAGGAAAGTTGCTTCTGAAAATATATGGTGCATTTTATCGACTTATTTTTAAAAGGATTGCTCAGTGTCTTGGCATTCATAGCTGCATTTTTACTGGATAACAAGACATCTGAGCACAGTCCTGGGAACAAAATCCTGATCAATAATCTCAGTTCTGTGCTGATTTCCCCTGCAGGAAGACATTTCTTCTACAGTGATTTTCTTATCCACAAAGAGTAGACACAACACATAGATCCATGGGTAGGCAGAGCCTTTTCCTGTGGTTCTTTAATTAGTGTTTGTGAAGTGCTCCGAAGGCAATCTCTCAGAGAGAAAACCATTATCAGCAGCAGCATCTTTCATTTTACATACTCATTTAGCTCACTAGAAACTACAGCACAGCACTGTTGCAGCTGACCCCAAAGGCAGGGCTGAAGGTGGATGCTCCTCAGCCCACCTATCTTTCAGTATGATTAATCACCATCTGGTCTGATCTCAGTCAATAGCCAGCAAGGAGCTACTTGCACTAATCACAGTTAATATAATCATACCTGCATAATTAGAAAATTGAAACGAGTACAAAGAAAAACAAGATTTAACTTGTAAGGCTAAAAATTTGTGCATTTTAAGTGTCAAGCAGCCTGATCAGAAACAATGCCCACAGTGAGTCAACAGTGTACATATCAGCCAGGCACAGGACTGGCCAGTGCTCAGTGCTTAGGAGCTCTATGTAGTCTGTATTTATGTTTGTTTACAGTGCAGAGAGGCAGCAGCAGTTAACAGCTTGGCAGGAGCATTGCTTCACACCTTTCACAATTGTATTTTGGGCGGCTGAGGAGGCACTAAGAGCTGAACACAACAAGAAACTGATACCTTAACACCCTGTGGAGCACTGAATAAAACCTGAAAGTGCAGTATGAGGTAATTAATGACTGGTATCTTCAGCCAAGAAGCCTAGAAACTTGCTAATCAGTTAGTACTAATAAACCAAATATTTGAGTAATATAAATTCAGACGTGTACAACTCTCCTCTCCCATCCCTCTTTGCTTTTGCATTGAAACAGAGACTTCAGGCAGGTTGTACCTTTCCAACTTTTCTTTGTCCATGTTCAGACAACAGGTACTTTGTTAAAACACTTCCTGAAGTTTGTTCTCATTAAGTTACCAACAGAAGCACCAACCAAAATGCAGCACTACAAGCTAACACCTCTAAAAACGCTCCGCAGGTTAGGAAAGAAGTGAAACAAGTATGTAGTGAACTTTAAAAAACACTTTAACACTTCTCCCTCACACTTTTTGAAACATCCTTTGCATGATCAAATATACTTTGAGCCTCAGAAAGTCTTATGACACAGCTCTGAGACCTCTCATATATGATTTCCTGTGATCCTAATTTCATCTAGGTATAACAAGGCAACTTGTCATTGATAAATTACATGTAAGAATTTCTGTTAATTACTGCACAATCCTTGGGTAAATAAAAAGAACAAACCCAAAAATAAAACTAACAAAGCTTGTGAACTTAATCATCACATAAGTTCATAGATACACTAATAATTTGTACAACTGAAGAGTAAACCAATTGATAGCTGTTGGTACCATCTTTGTAATTAAAGTTGGCTAAAAACCAAAAAAGTCTTAAACCCTGTTATTTTCTAATCATACAGTGACTGCTTCAGAGCCAAATCACCCTCAGTACTAGAAAACAATTTCTGTTGCCTGATGAGAAGTTAAGGCAGGTGGATACATGGTGTTTGCATGGGACGCAAAATGCCATAGCAAGAGCAGGAAAACTTAAAAGTTTTAACATGTAGAAGAGAGTACAGTTGGGCACCGAACCTCTGCAATCAAGATTCCATAGCATAATTTGCCAGCTATTAGTCCACTGGGACACCACTGCAGCACTGGCATTATTCAAGGGAGCAGCAGAATTCAGCTGCAGGTGCATTTCTAGACCTGACCACAACCACATTCTGAGCTACAAAGACATTTCAGCAAAGAACTTCCTTAAACTCTCTCATTACCACCTATAGTTCATTAGTAGCAAACTGAAGTGGTTTAGCCAGAAAAAGTAAGCTTTAAAAAAAGGTGCTTTAGTAGAGCATAATACTGGAACAGTTAAATTTCCTGTATTTTATAGTTTCCCCCATTTTGTTTTCTCCTTGGATTACATTTATTTGTAATGTAAATACAGAAGCCTAGAACAAAGTTTACTGCAAGTTCTCATTGTTTTTAACAAGCTTCTTTCCTAATTGATAACAGTATTTTAAATGCAGTTAAGCAAATGATTAAGTTAGTTTTACTTGTACATGTAAAACATAACTAGTATTTTCCAGCAATGTATGTGGTACAACTTAAACAAATATGAATTACACAGGATTTGCAGAGTCTGTTCTAAGTGTCAGAAGTGTGTTGACTTCAAAGAACATATTTTTGATCTCTCCATTCTGAAGCTATGCTTTCACTACCAAGTAACATGCTTTAAGAACCCTATTTTTTTCAAAGCTGCTTTAAAAAAACTCTTGTTAGCCAGAACACTAACAAGAGCAGGCTACCCCAACTTCAGTTATGTGTACCTTCTGAATGCTTTATAAGGTATTCCCCTTCAAAGGCCACACTTAACCACTGATAGGAAGAAAATTGTTCAGAGCTGCCATGGTCCTTTACAAGGGTCAGAAGAAATAATGAAAATAAAAAGGTCATTATTGATTCAAAACCTTTAATGCCAGATAGGCATTTTTTTTCTCCATATGCTTCTTGCATAGAAAGCATTTAAAGCATTTCCTTTGCACACTATTCCTGCTTCTTCAAACTTTTTAGGACTGATTTACCACTCTGCTGGCACCCCAAGGCAGGTTACTTGAACCATACACCCTGCACCAAGCAATGCCTGCTCTCCCTTGCCCATCTCAGGGCCATCCCACCTGACCCCAGCAGCAATCCCTCCAGGTGCACCCAGAAGCCTCCACCCAGGCAGCCCAGATTGCTATTAGTCCTGCTCTCCATCCCAGTATATTATACTGAAGTAAGCTAAATATAAAGGGGAAGGAAATGCTTTTTGGTTTTGTTAAAATAAAGCTCCTGCTTTTACCAGTTCAGAGCTGCTAATGTTCAGGTCAGATTCCCTGCTCCTTGCAAAATTTTCATTACTCTGAATGCTGTTCCTTTTCTTTTAATATTGCATTGAGGAATCACATTTTTTCATAAAGAGAGAAAAGGGAACTTCAACTGAATTGGCTTAATTTATTAATCTCACTATTAAACTACTAGCAAATTAATTTGCAGGGTTTCAATTAATATAGTCTAAGGAGCGATGGGAGACGAGAGTCATACACAGCCAGAAGTTTCACTCATTAGTACCAACTGATAAGCAAGTTTCTAGGCTTCTAGCCCAGCTGTAAAACCTATCACATAATCATGGAATGGGTCAGGTTGGAAGGGACCACAGTGGTCCAAACACCCTGCTCAAGCAGAGCCATCCCAGAGCACATGGTACAGGATTGTGTCCAGACGCTTCTTGAATATCTCCAGTGAAAAGAAATCCCTAGGTATGCCAGAGTTATCCTCTCCAGTTTGGTTACTCATATTCAGGGGCACTTCCTGTGTATCAATATCCACCTGTTGCCTCTTGTCCTATTTCTTGGCACCATTGAGAAGAGTCAGTGAGGGAGATTCCACAGCCTTCTGTGTGATCTGTTCCAGTGCACCTGCAAAGAAGTCAGTGAGAAACTTGTATAAAAAATCAAACCCAGGAGATTAAGTTTGAAACTGATGACTATAAAAGCATTCTCTTTCTCATGTTCTTTTTTCTCAGTCTCCTCTCTTCTCCAGCACATTCCTATCCAGATGTGTCTATGTTTTCTGTGCTTCTGTTTCACATGATATAAGAAGGTCTCAGTTAAAGAGAAACTTCCAGCAAAACAGCAATTTGAATTTTGTACTATGCCTCTCTGCCCTTGTCCACACTGCCACTGGATCAAAGCAAGTCACCTAGTTTTGGGTCACTTTCAAAAGCAAGACAGGTCTTTCTCCTTCTTTACTGATACCCTTCTCAAGTATTGTTTGCTTGTTCTCCAGGTTGAACTGTAACTTCCACTCCCCTCCATCCTCTCACACCCCCAGTGTGCCATTATAGAGAGTCACCATGAAAACAGGTTGCAGGGAGATCCCTGTGCTAATTATTTAAGATATCCTGATTTTTGTTAAACTCATACAATCATTTGGCACTTCAAAATTTATCAACATACTAACCTACAGCAAGAACTCCCGTGCCCTGTCCCACTCCAGTTTGTACTCCCACAGCTCCAGCATCCTCAGGACATATGCTGACTTTGTTTTGAAGGACTAGGGGACACTTTGGCAGTTGAGAAGTCACCACCAGTGGGAGAATTGCTGAGATTAATGAACTGAAAAGAGCTCTGTATGGCTGCCTGTCTCTCAGACAGCAAATTAACTCTGGGTTGGGACAAACCAGGTCTGAACACTGAGGAAGCAGTACTTTGTGTTTGAGCTACTTCTTCAGCAGAGGAGCCTAACTCTCCTTAACTCTCCTTATATCAAGAGTAACCTTTCTCTTGATATAGCAATTTGATATGCTAAATTTTCAGCCATATATTTCCCCTTAACAAAGAGAAAAAAACAGACATTTAAATGATGTTAGATATAGAAAATAAAATGAGAGCAAAATTCAGTGGTTTTCTACCGATAATTCCATTTTACCCTTTCACATTTACTCATTGCATACCAGTAGCTGGCATATGCACAACAATGACATGGTAATGGCTTTATATTTATTGTAGACTTTCACAGTGATGGACAGCCACACCAGGTACATGAGGGAGAAAAATGACAGTTTAGGGATGCTCTAGTTATGCACTGAAAACAGTGTGTAAAAGTTATCTTCCACCTACTATTTATTCTGTATTTGCTTCCACATACAATCAGTGGTTCCCAAGAATTTTTAATTTCCCATAAAAGCAACTTATTAGTTAATAATGTCATCTTTAAATGACAGCTCTGTGCTTCCAGGTGCTCTGGCCACATGACAAGAAAAGCTCTGGGTGTCAGAAGGCCACATTCTGTTTGCAGACCAACACACCACATGTGAGTGTATTCCAGTCATTCAGATCTTTGCCAATTTGTTTTTCCTTAGACATAATGGAAACCCTAACTGATCACTTATCTTTGCAAAATTATTCTATGTATTATGTATGATTAAGTTTTGAATAAATGTAAATTAAAAATCGTAAGATCAATCATTACTCCTCATACAGAAACCAGTAAAAATTCATTTTGCCCTTTTCTAAAATTAAAAATAACTTCCCTTCAACTAATCACCATTCTGCATTTTTCAAAATCTGTTACTCTTTTATTGTTTTTGACTTGTTATTATGTACTGATGGTGGCACTAAGAGATGTTGCAGGCTGAAAGTGCATTGTCATTTATCTTGTACATTGCTTGGAGACAGTTACATTTCTTACTGAACTAGTGAACATAAATGGCACTATAAATAGACAGCAAATCCTTTAAATATTTTCCTGCTTTGGGGCAGTCTAATAGAAAGTCAAATGCTTTTGATCTTTTTGTCACTTCATTGTTGATTTAGGAAGCTTTTCCATCAGATCATGCAGTAACTGTCACAGAGGGAAAATACTGCCTTCAGAGTTTTTGACCTCAACTATATTAAAATAATATAGTGCAATATTCTAAAAGAATATAGAAAGAAAATGCAGGTGATAATGACCTGCAATCCCCACATAAATCTTTATCCGAAGAAATGGGAATATTACATATTTATTTTCTGTAAAGAGGAGGTCAAATCTACACATGCTTAGTCCCATTTTTCTCACAAATGTGAGCACAGCAATATGTCTGACTACTTGGTGAGGCAGTTTGCACTTGATTTATGGTCACAGGAAAGTAAGGATGGATTTATTCAACTTCTGAAACTGCTTGTTGTCAGAGCTAGCTTTCCATCTGGGAGGACAGACCTGCTCAGCATCTACAGCCTTCTTCTAGATCCACTCCCAGTGGCAGGAGAAGGGGCAGTTAGTTTTAAAATGTTTTGACTGTGAAGGAAATGAGTGTCTAGGTTCATGCATGAATCTGTCCTTCCAGCATCCACCCTAGGAAGCAGGAAATTTTGTTCCTGTCATCAGATGTGTTCCACATCAGGTGCTCTCACCTCTGTGCACAGCCCATATGAAACATGGTTCTGGGGGGAGCTGTAGCCTGCAGGGTCAATCTCATTTGCCTCTTGCCCCGTGCTCCTGCAACACCTCACTCCACTCTGTTCCTGTCCCTCTGGCCACCTCCTCCTCCTTCCACTGCCCAGAAGCTGGGGAGCACCTTGTAACTCTCATTTGTCAGGAGGAGGAAACTTTTCCTGAAAAAGACAGGCAGAGGTTGTCTCCAGGAAATAACAAGGTGCAACACGCTAATTTAGTGAATGGAATTGCAAAGAGAGGGGATGGCAGAGGAGACCCTTGAGGTGAAGATTACCTGGGAACAATGACAGACCTTGCCTGGCTAAGTATTTAATTTATTTGCATATACACTGACTTTATTAATATTACACTGCTATTAATGGTATCTTCTTAATGAAAAAATACTAGAATTTTACTAGCATTAGGAATTCAGCAACTGAGAGATTTTGAGAGTTAGTTTTGAGAGCTCTTCTATTAATATTGTAATAATCCTAACAATGTTACTTGTAAATTCTATAGGTTCTAACAATGCTGATTATTATCCTTATTGATAAAATATATGAACTGAAATAATAAAATTGAAGCATGGGGTTAAGCTTCTGTTTGAAGTAAAGGCTCCAGGTGGCTGCAAATGAAGCAAGAAACAGAAATGTCCCACTACAGATTACAGCAAAACAAGGGAAAACTCCAGACCCTCGAGATAAGCTCCCTCCCCACTTGTGCTCTTTCTTTAGACTGGTAAATTCTCACTCAAGCTCTCTGTTCTCTCTAAGCTGGCCACAAACATTCACCAAGTTTAGTGGGAGTAGAATCCATTTCAGCTTTCCAGTTGAACAGGTGTGTTTTACTGTGTCCTGTGCCTGGGACCTGCAGGTACTATTGAAAACACACTGAAAAAAATGGGTGAATATATTGTTATCCATAATGGGGGATCAAGAAATAAAAGAACTTTAAGTAGCTAACGGAGAACACAATACATCTTTAATTGGGACATCAGTCAGCAACAAGGAGAGCTTTTCAAAAATCCAGTGAGTCAGTGGTCCATTTTCCTTCATAGTTACATAAACCATAGTGATTTAATCCTATGCAATCAAGTAAAAGCCTTTTTATGTTTTAATTTTTCTCCCTATGGAAGAGGTTAAAATTAAGTTCTTTTGGTAGATGTCAAAGAGCAACTAAAAAGTACACAATCTTATTTTTTCATCATCAAAATGTGATGTTGGCTTTGATAACTAATTGGCAATATTTAATATTTGTAATGAGATAAAAAACTGTTTTATCACCACTATATTCCCATTTATATTTGGCAACTCTATAGAAAAATGCTAACATTCCCCAGCAATTTAGGCTCTCATTTTTACACTTGGGGAGCAATTGTTATAGGTTTCACTGGTGTAGTCAGTATTTCTGAGGTTGAAGATGTTAGATAAGCAAGTTGTAAGATAAAGTTGTGAGATAAGCAAAATCTATTTTGACATTTCTATGTTTTCATCCTTATGCAATTTTATTTTATGTAAAAATCAAGTTGCCTCTCAAGGAGGAGCTGTAAAGCTACTTCTATTCCTTGCAAGTATGGTAAAAGCCCTTTTTTCTTTAGGAATGGTACATCTTGTTCTCACTAACATACTTGTTGAATAAGTAATTTTCAGCTCAAGGAGAACAAGTGAAAGCAATTTAAGGCAGTCACACTATGGTAAAATACACTCATGTGGCTAGACTGTGACAAGGACTGAAAAGATTACAGCTGTTTCTGAATAGTTAGGAGACTTGGATACCAGTTTGGACTTGTCTGTCTGAGACATTTAGGGTATATTTGGGTTTTTTTTAATTGAATGAGGGGTAGTGCAGAGACAAGCAGCAGAGGAGCCTCATCTCTTCCTACTTGCAAATTAAACTTCTCTATAAAAAATTGCAGGGCAGGATTGGACCTCAGAGAATTTGTACCAAAAGATAAACTGGAAAATCCTGAGCTGAATGTAACCCTACTTCTTTTCAGAACAGTTCAAACACTTATGTAGTTGATGTCTGCTTTCACACACCAAAAAAACCCCACAAGAATTTGTGTTTGCCCTCCTCTTGCGTTTGCAATGGAAATTTTAATATAACCCCTAAATAAAAGCATATGAGACTGGGAAAACTACCTTACAATGCCCTAATCATTATATGTCAGAAATCTAATAGAATAAATATTTTGAAAGGATATTTACTTTAGACATTAAAGGAAGAAAATATAGTGGGGAATGTATAACATATTGATTTAAAAAGTTGATTGGTAATGTTAACCAAATTTCAATTAAATAAGCATTGAAAATACAGCACTCCACATATAAATAAAAAAAATACTGAAGTCATTAGGTATTATTCACTGTTTTGTAAGCAGTACTCATCAAAGCTGTTTTACCTCATGTGGTGGGGAATGAAACAGGATTTGACAACTGTATTTATGTTCTGAGACAACATTATTGAAAATAGAGATAAGATTGGCATATTACATATCTTCACAAGAAAAGGACAAGGAAAAATATTCAAAAGTTTAAGTGAGGGAAATTCTGCCTGCATAAATGGAAAAAAATCAATTTTGTTAATGGTCAGGCTCTGGATTAGAGTGCAGAGAAACTCAAAACTCAACTAGACAAAGCCCTGGGCATTTCCCTTGTAACTTAAAGTTTACCTGGATTGCACAGGGGGTTAGACTAGATGCTTAAAAAATTCTAATCTACCAAAGTATGTCCTAGTGCTAAATATTAATTTTTACATTCTGAAAAATAACTGAGTGTTTCTTACGTGTACACCCACACACACAATTTCTCAGTCCTATCCCAGAGACTGACAAATTAAATTATAAATGGAAAGAATAACTTTTCTATTTGGAAACATATCTATACCAATTTAAAAGCAGAGCAAAGATAAGTGTGGCAAAAGCTACACAGGATAAATTAGTTCTGTCTTTACCTAACTATTTGAGTTAAATCCAGTGTTTTTCTTCCCAGATTAACAAAAATACAGACCTGAGGAAACATGAAATAGCACATTATATTTCAATATTTTTCTCTCTGCCTTTTTTAATTCACAATTATTATTACAAAAGTCATAGAAGAAGATGCAAGAACTACAGGCAAGAAAAATAATTTCTACCAGCTCTGAATATTTTAAAGCAAAGCAAAACAAACCAGGAGGGAACACAAATAAGGCATTTGCAAATAAGTCAGTTAGAGTGTCTTTTAGATCTTTCCACAGAAAGTTTTTAGAATGGGCTCTCTCTGAGATAATTTCAGCTATGCAGAAGCCCTCCTTTCTAGACAAACTTACACTGAAATTATTTCCCAAACCATCTAAAACAGTGAAACTAAACTTCTCCCTTCATTGGACATTGATAAATCCTGCTGCCTAGGTGTAAGTTTTCATGGGAATGACAGATACTCTTAACTAAAGATGTGGCCATCCTTAGTCCCTCATGTAAACCACAGTAAAGATTCATTGCTTTTGTAGCTATAGGTGTTTAAAAATCATCACAAGCAACAAATCTAGTCTAGAAACTATATGATATGTAAAAAAATCCTCCCAGGGTAAAGAATAGTAGAAGGATCACAGTATACAAGGCAGAATGGACCAACACAGGGGAAGGAGGAAAAAAAGAAGTAGCTGCAAATTAAAGCTACGTCACACAGAAAATTAATCTTCCTTTTTCCTATATACATATTTCATGTTAAAAGCTGCACATGCAAAAAAAAGAATACTAAAGCAAACCATTTCTAGCAAATTAAATAGCCAACATGAAAACAATCCACAAGTATTTATGAACATTTACATAAATAATAAATGAAAATGGAAAAGCAAGCAATAAGATTGATTAATAGCACAATCAGCTATTAAAAAAAAAAAAAACAGTTTTGGTCCTCTCAGTTACTTTCATCATTAAAACAATTGAAATTATATTGCTTTCAAAAATAATGCAAGAATATAGTTTGAATGAGAATATAATCTGAATTATCTCTGAATGAGGTATATGTTTTATTATTTTCAAAATTAAATCATGTACATGGTCTAGAAATCACTTGTGTTATTATTACAAAAATTGGGAAGGTATTATGCTTTTTCAAGAAAGAATTGTTCTTATATTCTAGACCTTCCTATATTGCCCAGAAGGCATAATCTCATTAATCTTGCTAATTTACATATCTCCATTCAACATTTGAAGTCCCACAATAAAAAAAAAACCCTTTTGGTATTATCTAAATAAGTATTATGCACATGACTGAGTTATTGCAAGACTAGGACAACACAACAAACCTGAGCAATGAGGTAGAAGATTCCCTTCTGTCAGAGGACTACAAACAGTACTATGTATTTGAGTTCAGTTCATTAGGTCCCCACCTGACTCTAGCTATTTCCAAAGATGCTCATCAAAATCCTCTGGAATCAGACTGGAGCAACAGGATCGTCTTGAAGATGATTCAGCTTAATTGAAACACCACAGCCTGGAAGTGCTAACTCTCATCTGGCTGCACAGCCAGCTTACACTACCAACTTAGATGTAGAAATCCACCTTTCAGGTATCTGAAATCAAATTATATTGTCTTTTCTGGCCACAGCTGCATGAATGAGCAGCGCACCTGTTTACATCTTATTCTGTTACCCATGCATATGTAAGATTGCACAGCAGTAAGGTACTTCCCATCTCCTGTGCTACGTGACCTACATTAAGCAAGCATTCCTGAGAGACACTTCTGCTACCAGCTAGCTCTATGATTGTTTTATTTTTGATTGAAAATTGGCCATTGGTACTGACACCTGACACCACATGACTTGTTCCTAATAGGTCACAGAGAAAAAGTAAGGAAAGCATTAATATAAAGTTTAGCACCTGAATTACTGGCAGCACTCAATATATCACTGTTGAAGTGTTAAGAACCAGCTAAGTACAGCTTAAGGCTCTGATCATATCAATTCTTTTACTCCCACCACACAGAATCTTATCAGTCATTCCATACTGTGCCCCATTTTCCAACCAGACATAAAAGAAAAGCATGAAGAAACCACCAAAAGAAACAAAACCGATCAGTATCAAATGTGTACAATTTTGCTTTCCTGCTGAACTCCCTTATTCCCCTCCCTAGGTTATCTATTTGCTGTTGCATGGGTGAATTGCACTACAGAGCTGATGAGGACAAAAATTCTTAATAGGGCATTCTGTAGGGTTTGTCTACAGTTTGCAAACAGTTGGAAAGGACTGATCAGAGTGTTTATGCATTACTGGTAAAGTACTTTCATGCCAATGTGTGTTACAAGGTTTGCATAAACATTTTACCTCTCAAAAGTATGAGAAGGTGAGCTCCTCTCCAGCACGAGCACAGTTGTGTTTGCACACATATTTTCAATTGTGTATTTCACAAGATCATTAGCAGGCACTGCACAGAAACCATTCGTGAACTTACTGTGAAATTCAGTTTTAGTAACTAAGTTCATGACTCAAAGTTTACTTCTGTTTAGGAACTAGACATATATTATTTCTGTTTGAATTGGAAAAAGGCAAGGTTGGACAATCTTTGAGGTCCCTTCCAACCCAAACCATTCTGTGATTCTGTGAAATGTTTCAACAGCAGAGATATTTCATAGTATTTTCATTTTTTTCCTTTTATGAAATAAAAATGCTATAAACATTTGAAATTAATCCCCCTCATTGGATGTAGAATACAGGACATTATCCTGTAAGTTGTTAAAATAAAAGTTACTTTTCAGTAGGTTATAGCACAATTGTGCTCGTTTCATGCTTTATTGAACAATGGTTCATATAATAGTGCATACAACTAAGAGAGGACTTCTTTTTAGTATCCAGTTGATCTAGAGATACTGCAGGTGGATTAAGTTGGTTTACATTTACACCAAAATAATAAAGTAGCTTACATTAATTCAGTATTAAAAAAGCTCCAGCCATATCTTCTGGTGTTAATTAGACACAATCAGTAAAATACACCTTTGTAATTACATCTAAAATTAGCTCAGACCTTGCGGGGAGTCTTGTAAACTTGTCACTGTGTCAAGTTGAAAAACAGCATTCAGAATTTCACTCCATCTTCTGTGACTATTTTAGGAATGTAAGGTTTGAACACAAGAGCAGAATTAAATCAATCAGAACACCTGCCAAACTTCAGTTCTCAAAATCTTCATTAATATAAAAAATTGTTTTAAAAATAGTTCAGAATATCAAGCAGACAAGACATCTGCTTGTTCTAATAACTCTGCAATGGACCCAATTTTAAGCTAAGGGATACCTACTAGAGACCAGTATACTGAAATAATATTACAATTCCATTTTATCTGAAATGTTTGGAAGGTACACAGGCACTGCTAGAAATCACAGCAGACTACTCCTGTCAGCTGGCAAAAGAGCACAATTTTGATTAGTCCATGTGAAACTTAGGTCAATTCACCCTCAAACTTTGTTTTTTGAAGTGCTGATGCTAGAGACTGCCAGCACAGTAGGGAAAAGCATTTAAAAGGAGTTCTCTTAGCAATAACTGCACAGTTATTCAGACAGGAGTATACATGAGCAGGTAAATAGTGTATTTGCAACAGTAGCTTCAGCCTTAAGAAACAAATAAAAAGTGAGTGCAGAAAAAAGAACTACTAAGTGATTCTATTATTATTCATATTGCAGTATGTTTTTCTTCATGCCTAATACCAAGGTTAACTGTATTATTGAAATGTGTGCAGCATTTTAATAACTGTTTACATCTGTAGGTCCAAGATAGCTAGAACATTCTCCTGGGACAAAATATAAGTGTGACTTTAGTTGAACAACTTTCTCTCCGAGTACTCTTTCATTTTTTAATGGAGACGAATAGTGGTGAATAACTGAAATTTTCTTAACAACACTGTAGTATATTAAAGGAGGAAAAAATCGAAATAATTTAATCTCAATTTTAACATTGATTTCCTGAGGAAATTGCAAAATTTGTATCTACAATATAAATAAAAAAAAGAGGGACCGGTTGCATATACCTGAAAAATGGTTTCATGAAGTGCTCTGTACCTGCAAAGCACAAATGGTCTCTGTCATTAGTGGAAATCAGATGCCGAGATTTCCATTTCTCTTCCCTTTTTTCAGTGTACCACCTACTTTTATAGCAACCCAACCCTGCAGATGGATTTCATACTGCAGGCATGATTGCACATAACTGTCTGAAGTGGACTGTGACATATATTTTACAGCAGGTAACAGAATAAGAATCAGATTTTTCCAATAATTAGCTGGAAAGCTGATAGGTGTCTGTACATGGTTTATTACTTTGTGACTTAGGACACTGTATGTCTAATAAATATACTGAATTAAAAGTTCATCAAAATATTTGTCTATTTAAAAACAGAAGATGCCAACCTTGGAGGCTTTAGACAGAAATTTTACTGGCAGCTTTGCAGAATCTTGACACACGTGAATTAAGTCAAACCAGAGGAAAAAAGCAGCAGCAAGCTTACTGACCTTGCAAAATGTCAGCAAGTGCAGAGATTACTTCATGCACTAGTAGCCCCAGAATTTTGTTTTCACTCCCTCCTTGCTGAAGTTCACATCTCCTCTTAATGTTCTCCCAAGATCCCATGTGTATGATCTAAGGGGCTGCAGTCACAGACATGCCAGGACAGAACTACAGCAGCAGCCATATCAAAGATCACGGAAACTACGGTGACTATTCTCATTGCATTTGTTACAGTTTAGAGATCTGAGTTCACCATAAGAAATCTGTATCAGGGGATACGGGCTTAGCTTGCACACTGACAGCTTCATCCAACATCCAACTGTTCTGACAGCAGGCAACAGGAAATGCCCAAGAAAGACTGTAAGAAAACAAAGGTATTTATCCCTCCCCATATAGTCATCTGGTCACATAAATCACTTGTGGTGCAAGAAATTCATACAGTCACAGAAAGACTCGGGCTGGAAGGGACCTGAAAGATCATCTAGTGAACTTCATTCATAAATTCTGGGGTTTGAGGTAATATCTTTATCATTTATCAGCTCTTGACAACATATCAACTGCTCTTTTTCATCTACAAAGCTTTCTAGTTGCTTTTCTGCATCCATGTAAACACTGGTCTTTACAACACATTGCAGAAGAGCTTTCCAGTTTCACTATAAAAGGCACAAAGAAATTTCTCTGCTTTTTTAATGTATCTCTTTGTAATTTCATTTTATAACAAAACTGAAGTTTCTGATGAAACCTGATTTTTTGGAAGCAAAACTAATACTTGAATGACAAGCTCTTAAGTAATTATTCCCTCTTCATCTTTTCCATGCATTCTTATCACCTTTCCCTTCTGTTCTCCCTTTTCCAGACAGAAAATCCCTGGCCTTTTGTTCTTCCTTTCATTCCCATGGTACTTAAATGGTCTTTGTATCCCAGACACGTGGAGTGAGGAGGTTCTATTCATATTGCAGCACAGGATCCTTAGTTAAGATGGTAAGCTCGGAGGAAATCAGGCACAATCTCACTAGTACCCCATGTCTTTTTGTTGGAAGTATCCCTAGGGTGTAACCATTGATGGTTTGCTCAAACAAAAAATTCTGATTAAGCAAACACTGGGTCTGTAGCACCTGCAGGGCTGGACAGTGTCTTTACCTACAGTGCAGGGTAAATTGTAACTTTTCAGCACAGACAGAACAAACATTTATGAATGGCAGGTGACCATCCAAAAACAGCACTGTTTTTTAACTTCCATGATTGTTTGTTTCATGGAGTTACCCTCCTGAGACCAGTGGTGAAGGAAAATGCTTGGGATGATGTTTGTTGCTAAGCACAAAGGAACTAGGCAGTCTTCATTTTCCCTCTTATATATCCAGCTCTTCCCTGTGCTCCATCCTTTTGCAAATCAGTGCACAGTTCACTCAGAGGAGCAGACACAGAGGAATCCACTCCTCTGTACCTACACCCTGGGTCACTCACAGCAGCCGTTCATAAACAGTTACCTTGGCAAGGGAGAGAGGAAAGAGTCTGACTACAAATGGAAAGAATCATTTCCTCTAACAGCTCAGTTTTTGACAGCCTAAGTGTGTTTTCTTATCACTAGCAATTTTTTATGAAATACACAACTCACAGTGCATATTCTCTACTGACTACTACTACTGACTAGATTGAAAAGCTACAGACAGAACATAACCACCACATTCAGGCAGATCTCTTGGTTGTCTGGCTGGAGTAGACTGTCCTTGAAAAATCAATTGGGTCTTTAGGGATTTTATTGCAATCTCCCCATGGATCTTTAACGGACACTTGAGATATCTTTAGGGATTTGGACTCCATTTAAGGGAGCATTTCTCCCCCCCTCTCCCCTATACCCAATCTTTGTTTGAAACACCTGACCGTAGAGACTTATGTTTGCAGTGTTTCAAAGGAATGGAATGTCACAAACTCTGCTCCAGTACACAGCAATAAGGAGGTGGGAGTGTGGAATGCCAGATCAGAATACTGATCCCTCTAAGCCTCTGCTCTTTCTCTGATTAACATCAGATTTTTGTTTATCTATGTGAAAACTTCCCTACCTGGATAGAAATGGGTTTTTTATCCACTAACAGGAAAGTGAGGTATACCCTAATCAAATGCTGCCTACAGTGAACAACAAATATTTTCACCCTCAACTCTTTCAACCCTCTCACTACTGGACTGATTTTTAAATACGTATTGGTTTATGTTTGACACTAGTATTTATTAAATTTCTGTATAAATAATTCATTCTAGATTTTACCTAAATTTAATTGCAGAGTACCATATAAAAGGAGAATACCTATTTTTTTCCTGATGATTCTGGAAGTAATCCTACCACTAAGCTATTAAAAATTAGTGAATCTCCTATTCAGATAAAAGAATTTTTGTAATAAAAGACAGTAAAAGTTATTTCTTAAACCAAAAATATGCTGAGGCAATCACTATTTCAGCAAAATATTTCCTTTCAGGAAATTCAGTCTGATTATCAATGAAAATATAGCAGATCACAGCCCTTTCTATCCACCCCAATAAAGCCTTTTCATTCTTTCAAATTCAGAAAGAAACAGAAGCTTTGCAAACCCACAATAGTTTAGGCTAAGAAATTTCAGAAAACACACACCACAGGACATGAAATTTTAGCATAGAATTTACAAGCTATCATTTGCACCACTGAGTGTGCCACTTCTATCAGATGAGTCAGCACTACGTGTTCAGTTCAGCTCACTTTAGTGCAGTTAACTTTTGTAAATGAAGATCACATCATATTAAGAAACCAGGAAGGCAGGTTGCTGGTAAGATCATATACAATAATATTTCACATCATTTCAGGAAGGACCACCAGAGTTAACCTGAAGTTTACCAGCTTTATTTTTCGTTTTGAAATTCCTGGGGACGTAACGCCACAAGCTTTGATCATTGTTGCAATATAGATGGAATTGATGAAAAATAAGCTTATGAGATGCAACAAAGCAAGTACCGTCTATGCAATAATTCTGCCAGAAATCAAAGGACCCTTGTGCTGTACCAAAGGATGAAAAGGAAATTAGTTTTTCTAGGAAATTGTCTATATCAGATGCTTTAAAATTCATCCAGAAAAGCAGAATGTTATTTCCATGACAAGAATTCATAGGTATTCCTCACATCTATGCTATTTTATTCAAAATAAAGCATACGATTCCTCAAGCAATATTAAGGGCCTATAAACCAGGAGCTTTTTTCTAAGTTTAATAATTCACAGAATCACACAGAATGACTAGTTTGGAAGAGACTCCAAGATCATTGAGTCCAACCCATGCCCTAACACCTCAAATAACCATGGCACCAAGTGCCACATCCAGTCTTTTTCTAACACATCCAGGGATGGTGACTCCACCACTTCCCCAGGCAGATCATTCCAGTACTTTATCGCTCTTTCTGTAAAAAACTTTTTCCTAATATCCAACCTATATTTCACTTGGTGCAGCTTGAGACTGTGTCCTCTGGTTGTGTCAGCTGCTGCCTGGAGAAAGAGACTGACCCCCACCTGGCTACAATCACCTTTCAGGAAGCTGTGGAGAGTGGTAAGGTCACCCCTGAGACTCCTTTTCTCCAGGCTAAACAACCCCAACTCCCTCAGCCATTCCTCATAGGATTTTTGTTCAAAGCCCCTCACCAGCCTTGTTTCTTCCTCTGGACATGCTCAAACATCTCAATGTCCTTCCTAAACTGAGGGGCCAGAACTGGACACAGCACTCACAGCCTCACCAGTGCCCAGTACAGGGGAACAATGATCTTTCTGCTCCTGCTGGCCACACTATTCCTGATCCAGGCCAGGATACCGTTGGCCTTCTTGGCCACCAGGGCACACTGCTGGCTCGTGTTCAGCCGGCTGTTGAGCAGTACCCCCAGGTCCCTTTCCATTTGGGCACTGTCCAGCCACACCATCCCCAGCCTATAACATTGCAGGGGGTTATTGTGGCCAAAATTCAGGACTTGGCACTTGGACTTATTAAACTTCATCTTGTTGGACTCTGCCCATCCATCCAACCAGTCCAGGTCTCTCTGCAGAGCCCTTCTCCCTTCCCACACATCAACACATGCTCCCAGCTTCGTGTCATCTGCAAATTTACTGATGAAAGACTCAATATCCTCATCCATGTCATCAATAAAAATATTGAACAGGACTGGCCCCAGCACAGATCCCTGAGGGACACCACTGGTGGCTGATTCCCAGCTGGATGCAGCACCGTTCACCACCACTCTCTGTGCCTGGCCATCCAGCCAGCTCTTAACCCAGCCAAGAGTGCTCCTGTCCAAGCTGTGGGCTCCAGCTTTTCCAGGAGTGTGCTGTGGGAGACAGTGTCAAAGGCCTTGCTGAAGTCCAGGTACACAACACCCACAGCCTTTCCCACATCCACCAGGTGATCACCTGGTCATAAAAGGAGACCAGGTTGGTCAAACTCGACCTACCCCTCCTAAACCCCTGCTGGCTGGGTCTGATCCCCTGGCCATCCTGTAAGGGCTGTGTGCTGGCACTCAGTATAAACTGCTCCATAACCTTACCTGGTACTGAGGTCAGGCTGACTGGCCTATAATTACCAGGATCCTCCTTCCCACCCTTTTTGTGGATGGGTGTCACATCAGCCAGCTTCCAGTCACCTGGAACCTCACCAGTGAGACAGGACTGCTGGCAAATGATGGAAAGCAGCTTCACAAGCTCATCTGCCAGCTGCCTCATGAGCCTGGGATGGATCCCACTTGGTCCCACAGATTTATGAATATCTAAGCATCTCAGCAGTTCTCTGACTGCCTCCTCCTGGATAACACGAGGACCATTCTGCTCCCTGACACCATCTACCACTACAGGACGACAGCTGTCCTGAGGAAAAGCCATCTTCCCACTAAAGACTGAGGCAAAGAATGCATTAAACATTTTCACCTTCACCTCATCTGCAGTTCCTAGAGCTAGTTCCAGTACATCACTTTTGTCAATTTTTAAGAGATCAAGAACATAGGAAAACAGAAACTTGCCAAGGAAGGGATGAGTGATATTTTAGAATAATGTATTTTTCCCAACTGTTGCCAAAAAAAAGCGTATTAAAGTAAGTCTTTTTTTTATTATTTATCATCTCATTCTTCCCAGAAAATATCTTCCTTTTAAATGAGACCATTTAGTGAAAAACTGGTGTCTCATTGTTTTATGGACCATATGGACTCAGTAACTACTTCTATCAGCCCTGGGAGGTAAAAAGGGAGAGTTGCAATGGTGAGAATTACTTACTGCATTTAGATAAAGTACAGCTTTAAGTTTAAGAAGATTTAGTGAGATAATGGAACCAACCATAAATGTCAGACAAAAGGTCTGTCTAGGTCAGTATACTGTACTCAGTAACACCAGTCGAGGATTCCTAGGGAAAAGTAGAAAGAAAATGAGAAATATATTTCCCAAGAATTGACCTAGCTTTTAGTTTTTTATTCCGAAATTTCGTGACCACAGTTGACAACTTTCTTTGAATAGCCTAGATAATTTCTTCTTCTATTAAAGTATCCAATCAGTTCTGAACACCAGAAAACTTCAAGTATCTGCAATAGCCTGTGGCAAGGAATTAAATAGCTTAGCTCTATATATGGGGTTTTTTCTTTGTTTATTTTCAACCTGCCATAAGCAATTTCAATACATGTACATCAGTATTAGAGCAGCTATGGAGAACAGTCCTGACAGCTTTTTTTTTTTTCCCCAGAATTCTTAAAATTCACCCCTATTTTATGCACTCTTGGATTTACCAGCACAGAATGGAGTGGCACAGGATGGTTTCCAGTCTTTGAAGTGCCTGTGTTCTGTTATTTCTCTGATAATAAATTATTCTGAGTTGTCACATCAGTACCATATAAAGATTTCCCTGCCTTAGATGCTGTTGGATGGCAAGTCAGTTTTGAGTGGGTTATCTTTGCAGCATCACTTTAAGCCATCATTGTTTTCCACCACATTTCTGTCACCTGAGATCTCCTCTGTTAAACTACTTTTCATGTGAGTCTCTTCCCATTCATGCACATGAGTTTTTGTAAGGCATTGCTGAGATCCTCCTCAGCTATATAAATTACCTCCTCTTTTGTTTTTGCCGACATCCACCTTTTTATTTTCTTATATTATAAATTTGTATTTTCCTAAAATTAACATTTTATTATCTGCTTCAGATACTGTAAGCACCTCCTTCATCATTTCAGTACTACCTTCAGATTTCACTAAACTATTATCAGTGCCCTCTCTGAGTGCTTACATAAGGAGACACTTAATAAACCTGTTCCTAATACTAATTTCCAGACAGACTGATGTTACTTGTTGCCCGTACATTAACTGTTCTGGCTAGCTTATTACTGTAGCCCTATTCAAGCTAATTCACACTCATTTTCAGCTAATTTTATAGGAATTTCAATAAAATACCAAGCAGCAATTTTTTTTTATCCCTACCTTCTTCCCTTTTTTTTATATTTTTATCAAGAAGTAATAGAATTTCTATTGGCAAGGTACAATCCTATTTATGAAAAGATGCAAAACAATGGTTATTTCTAGTTTACAGAAGAACAACTAGATATATCCTGTGTTATTTTTCACATGCTGCAACACACTGAAAATCAGTACCACAGAAAATTTATTGGAGGGTAAGGTATCATTCCAGTCTAGATCTTGAAATGTCTTGCCTGAGCCTAAATGTTAGACCAACTAAATGTAAATCAGCCTTAAAGCTGATTTAGTTGAATCAATATATACTATTGACTAATAGTATTAAGCATCTATTGCAAATGAATTGCAATTTCAAATTTATCTCCAAGCAAATAAACTGATACAGAACAGATTCAAGCCATAGTAGGTGATCCATGGGATTGAACCCATCTCATGACAATACTTTAAAATTCTGTTGTAATTGTAATAACGTTATCAGCTACTCTTTCCGCTTTCTCATCTCTATTGTACATAGATATCTGTCCTTCCCTTCCTCTCCTAGATCAACCATTTGATTCACTCTTGGGTCAGAGACACCAGCTGCCTCATGTCCATTCATCTGAATTCTTTCCTGGCAGATTGATTCAGTCAACCTGTTAAGTGGAAGGGAACCCACTGCCTCTCATAAATCAACTAATTTTCTTGTTAGTTTTGATCCCATATACTAGATTCCACTGTCTTCCAATACCTGGTTTCCTCACTTGTATGTAGTCATATAAAATCTCTTTCTACCTTCAGAGTGAATGTTCACACAAAGGAGAATTATCTACAGAGTATTTTGTGTAAAAAGGTTCCACTCACTGTTGATAGCTCAGAAGTCCTCAGGTCCCTTGAGACATCAAATTGATGATTCAGTGTATGAGAAAAAAAAATCACAGAGATTTGAGTCATCATGGCAACAGAGTGATTGCAGACTGCTTCAGTTAGGCTTCAACCCTTATCTCTGAAGCAAGCCCCCTATATCTTGAAACTCCTAAACTGTATTCCTGTGCACTAACCTCCCAGCTCTGATCCAATTCTGTAGCTCTAACTCCAGCCTGTTTGGCCATTGGGAGGCAGAAGAAGTGCAGGGATTTTGAGGTCATGGGGAAATTCCTACTGCCCAATTAATTTTTACACAAAATGGCCTTATTCTCTTTGAATATGTGAACAACAGTAATGTAGTTTCACTTTTCTTACATTGCAGAAAAAGTGAGATCCCAGGACTTAATTTCTCAAACTGAAGTGAATGTCTCCAGATCCCTTAGCTTTCATTCTGTCACATGAGACTATACTATCTCTACTTAATCAGTTTTGATGGAAAAGAAGGCATGACTGAGTTCAGTGTTACAGAAAAAGAAGTATGTTTGGGAAATAGCTGTTAATCCCACTATAATATACACAGCTTGCAGTCAGTGATTAACGTGGATGTGGATGAAGTGATCTCTAATGTTATACATTAAATCCATACAACTTCTTCTTTAATATTTTTACACCTACATATGGTCTGACTTGTGGTGTGCAATTATTAAAAAGAACTAGTTGTTCTTTCCAAACCCCTGCATCTACTTCAATGCCAAAAATATTCTTTCCCCTTCTAAGGGATTTGAACATCAAAGCATAATTTCAAAATATAACTAAGTTAATGGACAATGGTCTTAACATAGTGAGCCACCTAAGTCAAGAAATAGCCCAGTCATGGGAGATCTGCCAAGACAGTAGGTCAAGAGTCCTCACAGAAAATTTATATTCTTGATATTTAAAGTAATAAGCAAACCTTTAAATGTTTTTTTTTAATCCACGGGATCATTAATCCAAGCAGCATTTCTAATACTGCTCTTGTAAGTGTATGTTCTTTCAGTGGCTACAACTTCAAAAGACAAGAAAAATCTGAAAGGACATATAGGAGATATGCAGACATGGTGCTTAGAGACATGGTTTAGTGGTGAAACTGGAAGGTCTGGTTAAAGAGTTAGATACAATGATCTTAGAGGTCTTTTCCAACCTAAACAATTCTATGTCCTCACTAGCAAAGTTACATTATTTTCATAGTAACTTTCATACTGATTTTGAGAGCTGCAGGGCTCACAGGGGAAATTTTCAAATGTTCTGCAGAAGATGGCTTTGGAAAATATGTAATTTTGCCTAAACTGACTAGTGTATGATCAGCATTAACAGCAATCAAACTGACTGAAAAGCATAAATTCTGTTACAGAATTATTAATTAGAAACATTGTTTATCATACACTATCGCTCAGAATAATATTTTGGGTTGTAGATCCAAGTAGAAAAGGTATTTCTTTGATGTTATAAAGTAGTTGTATAATTCCTACAGAGACACAATTCCACACACTCCCTATTTACAGATCTTAGAATTACTTTTATGCCCTCCCTGCTTTTATTAACAACCTTCTAAATCTATTTGTATTTCTAACCACAAATCACATTTGCATTTGATGTGGCTGCTTTTGTTGACCCTTGTAATAGTGTCATGGAAATGCACATGAAATCTTTAAAATCACACTGGCAGTACTTTTGGATTAGTTACAGTAGGAGTCTCCTAGTCTTCCCAACTGGAGAAGGAGATTAAATAATCACCTTATCTTTACTAGTATAAAGAACACTACAAATGCAGTCCCTTTTGTTACTGAAACTACTTCTAAATCTATTCAATTCTATATCAAAGCATTGTAGAAATTACCAGACACATTCACTTTAAAAAGCTCACCATCTATTGGCTTTGACGCTTCAAAAATGAGTAAATAAAACTGAGACACAGATGCAGACATATATTAAGTGACCAATCAAACTTCTAAAGCACTCAAAAGGTGAGAAGGGATAAATTGAATTCAGATGCCCTCTGAATGGAAAATAAAAATGTTCCCATTCAGGGAATATCTACATTCAGTATTTTTAAAGAACAAAAACCATAACTAATCATCATAAATACAATAACAAGATATTATAAAGTATACTGAACAGACAGGTCTCAGCACCAGAAAGGAGACACTTCTGGTGCAATTTTTGCAGAAAAATCTGTAGAATAAGAAAGGAGTCAGTTGATAAATTGTACTTAAATTTTCTTTAGTTTTTTTCCTTTAAGAGACAAAAATGCAAGCACTGTGTAGCCATCAGACAAAACCAGCTAGTGCACATGAGCATTTAGTTCATGCAGAGTATAACTTTTGTCTGCAGCAGGCCTGGCAGTACAGCACACATCACACTGTATTTCTAGGAACTGCCACAATAGAGGCTCCATGCTCTCCCTCAAAAGGAAACCAAGGTGCATAAGGAGATGGTGCTGCTGTAACTTTTTTATCAGAATACATCAGGAATAGTGGTTGGGTTTTTCGGGGGGGGGGAGGGGTGTTTGTTTTGTTTTAATTCTGGTTTTGTTTGTTTGTTTTTTGCGGTTTTGGGGTTTTTTTGTAGTCTAGCTTTGATACTGAGCATAAACAAAGAAAAGTGTCGAAGACAAATAACTGCAAGTGGCAAAGTTTTCAGTACTACACTGGGCTCCCAGCTCTGCCTAGTCAAATTTGGGGCCACTCTAGTCTTACATACTTGCTAATGTGGATTGTTTATACTCTTGCCCCTCTTCCTGAACACCAAGCTGTTCAGCTGATGCCCATTTACTTCCCTGGCAGCTCTTACATTGCTCACCCTTTTCCATTGTAGTCGTTACTATTTCTTACCTCCAGAGCACAGCTAAGGACCTATCAAGGCTTCCGCTGACAAAAGCAGCAAAACTCATCCTGATCTCTGCCAGAATAAGAGCTGGATGCAAATCAACAGACAGCTATTCTCCTGTAGTTCATTCCAAAGGAACTACATGAAAAATGGTACTGAACAGAAAAGAAACTAGGTCTTATAATAACAGTGTACTCTCAAGAGCTTAGTAGGGCACTCAGGAATCAGAAGACCACTGATTGCAGCTATTTTTCTTTTCACTTATCCCTCACAACCATCTTCCATCCATCCTTATAGCTGTTCCAAGGCTCTGGTGCAAAGTGTGGATTGGTGCCGAGGGTTAAGCAGGACGCATAAGGTAGCACCTCTGAATTATCTCCAGGCTGTGATTCTTTACCTCCTTAGCAGCAGTGACAGCTGTCTTGTCCTGTGCTTCAAGTTCCTCTGTTTCTTTTTCAAGTTCTTTTTTACCAGGAACTTCTCAGCCAATCAACTCAAGGAAAACTGTGAAAAGTTTGTCACTTCAGCTGTAACTGCAATACACTGTGTTGTTTCCACTGGCCGACAGTGACAGGGATAGAAATTAATTTAAATTCTGTTTATTTCCTAAATTATAAAAGAAGTATTTTATTGTCAGTTCCATTTTCATTCCAAGTTTCCAAATCCTGCCTCAGTATTTGTTGTTAATTGTATTTCTCTGAACAAGTCTTACAAAAATTTCTGCAAGTAGTTGTATAAGCTATGTTTGCACAGATCCTCACCCAACAAACTAAACACAAGTGATCATCTTTGGTGCTGAAATAAGGGCCAATTCTAAAGTATTCTAATGTATTTGATAACTTATAACCATAGCATGGCAGAAACAAGATGAACAGCTACTATAATTTCATCCCCTTGAAGAAAAAGAGCTTCATAAATAATTCTTAAACTCTACCTTCAAACCAGGAAATTTTATTAATAATTTATACAGCTATGTATGGTTGCTATCATTGGCAGTTCAGCATGACTTCATTTGCATTAGTTACCAAATATTAAATATTATTTTTTCTGTCCAATAGTTTAACTAATTGCTTTTCTGCACTGCCCTCTATTCCTCTCTAATTATGTATCTGTGGAGACAGAAACGCAGGTTCCATTTGGTCATGTGATATTCTGGATTTGGTCTTTAATATGTGGCTTCAAATGCAAGACACAAGCTCTTTCCTTTAAATACAAATGTATCTTCTGAAATTTTTTGTCTTGAACATGAAAGGGAACAAAACCACTGCCCAAGCAATCAATGACTTCTAAAAGTCTAAGGTTCTGTTATCTTGACTGGACACACACATGGATAGCTGCTTTTCCAGAAAAGATACTTCTTTCCAAAAATCTTGAAAGATTCTGTATTCTAAAAAATTGTAAGAATTCTTTAAATGCACAGTGAATTGCAAATACTTTTAGTCTATAAAAAATTATTATAACTTTTAAAAATTAACACTTGAAGAGGTTTTACTTTAATTTCCTGCCATTTTCTGTGGATTAAATTAAGAAAATGTAAAGCTCTACATATTCAGTGTCAAGCTTTTTATGGTCCAGAAATCAAGGGGGTTTAGTGTTCTTCCATGATCTTTGTTTAGAGCAAACAGAATTAAAAACTAGGCTTCACAAACAATAGAGATAGAAGTGGATTCAGATACTGTATGGATCTCATAATTGGAATTTTATGCCTTTCATGTCATGTACAGAGATGTGGAGAGAGGCCTGAGGAGAGGTAAATTAATTGTACAATAGAAGTTAAAATTTCTGTCACCACTGCCACCAGCCTAGGTCTGAGTTTTCCAAGCTGATATTTCTGTCTGGTCTCCCCATTGTATTCTAACATGGGGCTGTTCCAGGCAACAATGGCACAAGAAAGGTGAGCAAGGGACAGACTTCAACACTCTACATGACCAAACATGTCAGATAAGTAACTTCAGACAAGCAAGGCAAATGTTCCCATGTGCACACAAAGATTCCTTGCTCAGCCCACAGCTCTCTGTGCCACACGCTCTCCTGTTCAGTCCCACAAATTTCACAGAAAGTGCTCATTGACATTGTTGTACTTGAGTGAAAAAGGCAGCTGAGTATCCTCAATACTTTTGTATGGTAACAGCATGAGGGCAAAACACACCTCATGCTCTTGAAGCACAAGTCTAGGTCACAACCATTTTGTGTGGTTTTGACATAGGGCTGAATTAAAGCTATGAAACTTTCCTGTATATGAATACTAAAAATGCTGGAACTAAGAAACATCTGATTGATGGCATATCTATACAGGAAAAATGATATCTGCTAAGAAAATTACTGAGGAAGAAGGAAATGACATAGCACAGTGATGTCTAGCAAACCTCAGTAAAAAGTTGCTGCACATAACAGACTAGTAACGTCAGAAAGGCACTCTGCTAGCTTTGGTAGAACAAATACAAGGGATGGCAGTGCAGCCAGAAAGCAACTTTAAAAAGCCTCTTTAAAGCAGTGGCTTTTTATCAAACATTAAATGTGGGGTGATAAAAATTCTGAAACTAAGTAACTAAAATGAAATGGATTGGAATGAAATGAGGAGCAGTGAACTGGACTGAACCTTGCCAAATTGATCCTCATTGAAGTCGCAAGATGTCACTTCCTTTCATGAAAGGAAATGAAATCTTGAAATCAGAGAAGAAAATCTAACAAACACTCTGGAAAGGAGATATAATGAAATAAAATGCAATTTAAAAAAAAAATAAAATTTTGCGAAGGAGTGACTACAACTAAGTGGATTGTGATGAAATGAGGTTCACTGAAAAGGACCCACACTTGCCAAATTATGCTCATTGAAATCTTGACACTGGGGGACAAAGTCAAACAAAAAGACAGGAGAGGAAATTTGTTGCCATGCAGTTTTCTTGCCTTCAGAGATTCTCTTGTTTATACCTATTCCTACTTAGTTCACACACTCTGTTCTTGTAAACAATGTGTGTTTGCATTCTTCTTTGGTGAGGAAGAGAGAATTTGATAAATGGGTGGAAAGCCAATGAAGATGGGAGGCCTGCTTTCCACCTGTCCAATCCTTGCTCACTGAGAGATGTTTTTAAATAGACATGTCATGTAAATAAAGGAGCTTTTTCCTGTTTATGCAACCTGTGTGAGTTGTGTCTCTCCCTCTCTATGTGAGTGCATCACAGCTGCCACAGAAATTGATAAAAGGAAATGCTGGAGAAAAAATTCTGCACCAAAGTGAAAACAATAAAAGGGGAAAGGGTGACATGAAGTGCAGGAAAATAAACCAAACCTTGAACTGATCCTCATTTAAATGGCAAGATTTCATTTCCTTTAATGAAAGGAAATGAAATCTTGAAATCAGGGAACCAAGTCAAATGAAAAGACAGAAGAAATTGATGAAAGGAAATAGGTAAAAACAAAACAAAACAAAAACCTAGACGAGTAAGGTCCAACTGGGCTTACACTATCAATAGCTACTCCAGGCAGTGGGAGTAACTTAGTGCTTTTCTCTTTGTTAATGTCCATTTCCTTAAATATTTCTTCAGTGATCCATTTTCTCTCACTCACTTCCAGCATGCATTAAAATTTTCTAAAGTCATGATGCTTAAGATGGTTCTGTGTTACAGTCTGTTCTGTACTATTACAACAGCTGGCAGAAGAGAAAGCTCTGTTAACAAGAAACTCTGTTAGAGTAAGTTTCCATAGCAGTATTTCTCACAAAAGGAACTGCTGACAAATGGGGTGATGCAGGCTCCATATGCTACCCTTTAAGCAGAACTGGAAATTGAGATAGGTAAGAAATTGTAACCAAAAGTTCCAAATTGCAAGGATTTCTGTTCAGCTTCTGTCAAGAAGCAATGGCTGTCAAAACTATTATTTCAGTACTCTGAAACAACAATGTAAACTGGCTGATGAATTTACTTTTGAGCAGACACCGTCACTCCCAAGCTCTTCCTCTGTACTAGAAAGTCTAGAAAAAACTAGAAAGTCTAGTAGAAACAGCCTTTCAGCTATTTATCAAAGATGACAATATTATTTTTACCATTTGAACAATTAATACTTACAGGAACTGCTATTACACATAAAGAAAAAATTTGCAGGATTTCTGTTAAAGTTTCTATATACAATGAAAATGTTTGTAAAAAGAATTGTTTTTCCTTCCTATATGACATGAAAAAGTCAACTACTTGGGCCTCCTCATTAGCCTAAAGGAAATGCATCCTATCAAACCCAGTGTGAGATGGATTGGGTCCACACCTGAGACAAGTCATTGCTTTTGTTAATACAATGATTCATGTGTAATAATAACAGTGAGCACTTGCACACTGTTTATATTCATATTTTCCAAAAAGTTTTATAAACATTAGTCATTTACCTTACAAAACAAGCATCCAAAGGAAGTGATTATTAGATAAATGCCTGGAGAACACAATCTAGAGGTATTTTCTTTAATCTTTTCTCATGCTTTGACTTTCACATACTTCTAACATAAATCTCTGCTGGAAAATCATTCAGATAATTACTGTGAATTACTGTTTACAAGTTTATTTTTCTACTTCAGCTGCAGAAGTGAGCCATTTATAAGACAGTCTGCCTTACCCCTTTTCAAAAAAATGAATTAGAGTCGTTGCATTTAAACAGCATCAAAGGACAAGCAATAGGAGACTTTGTGAAAGGTGGCTGTTCTTCATTCAGAATACTGTTGCTGTCCTAGATGGCCTGTACATCTCCAAGCACAGCCAATTAGGCACCATGATAAACTTTATTAAAAACAAAACAGGATGTTTCTGCTCTATGTTTCTCACTGCTCTCAGGCAGCTATTTCCAAAATATTCATATTACAAGAAAAAAATATTGCCATCTTTTACAAAAGAGAATAAGTAGCTTGACTAACATTTAATAAAAGTTTGACTGTTATTGATAAGAGCTTGGTGGTGGAAAGTCCTCCTTTGAAATTAATTCTGCTACTTTTCCAGAGCCTTGCTTTAGTGGACAGCAGTTACATGGTGAGCTCTGTCCTTTGTGCTTCTATGTGTCTATCAGCTGCTTCTTCCTCAAACCTAGCCCCTTTACATTTCCTCAGCTCTCCTTCTCTCTAATTAGCACAAATCTTACAGGTGTCTGTAAAGAGCTGGAAGTGTTGCCTTCAGCAAGGAAGTGGCACACACAAGTCACTATAAGAGCAATGGGGACTTCCCAGACTGCACAATTGATTCACGGATGTCTGTATCAGAGGCTTTGAAAGGAATGACTAAGGTGTGTTTTCCCAAGGTGTAAAAACAGACTAACAAAACCAGAACATTTCATCACCAAAAATGAAGTACTCTCTTCCATGAAGACCCTGTACCTTAATTTAGATGCTTTTGAGATTATCTGAATAACTGCTGAGGATTTTGTTAATTCCAGACTCATATGCAAACAAAAGCTCCTGAGAAATTCCTTACAGTTTTGTTGGCTTCCACTGGACTAGATGGACTGATAAAGGGCTCACTTCAGCTGCTCTATATCAAAATTCAGACCCAAATGCCTGAAATTAATGCCCTTACTGAACTGCAAATACTGTCACTCTCCTGAAAATATCACTAACTCTTATTAATGTTTGAAAATACATAATTTCCCTTCTTCAGTGTTTTCCATTGACTCCCCCGACATCTCTTGCAAAATGTCAGCATTCTTCTTCAATGACAGTATGTATTTTTTATAGTTTTTGATGTATTATTGCTATATTACTTAATTGATTGTTTTTTTAAAAAGAAACTGTATTGACCTTTAAGAATTAGGTATGACAGACGTAAATGTAAACAGCCTCCTGCCCTTCTGAAGCAAATGCTATTTTTCTCCTTGTCATTTAGGCTGTCTTCAGTTTTCTTTTATCAGTGTAATTCTTAGATTCTTATCCCAAGAGAGTAACAGTTACACAGTCAAGGTGTTTCTGGCACAGACTTTGTTTTTCAGATACAAGACAGATTACAAGTTGAAATCAATCAACCAGCCTGATTATCATAGAATCATAAAGTTGGAAAATACCTCTAATATCAAGTCCAATCACTAAGCCAACACCACTAAGTCACCACTAAGCCATGTCCTCAAGTGCCACATCTACCCATCTTGCAAATACCTCCAGAGTTTGCAGTTAGTGATTCCAGCACTTCCCTGGGAAGCCTGTTCCAACGCTTGAAGAAATTTTTCTTAATATCAAACCTAAACCTGCCCTTGTTTAAGTTGAGGCCATGTCCTCTTGTCAAATCGCTTGCTAGTCGGGAGAAGATAATGATCCCCATCTATCTACAGCCTCTTTCAGGCAGTTGTAGAGTGATAAGGTCTCTCCTGAGCCTCCTTTACTCCAGGCTAAAACCCCCAGCTCCCTCAGCTCTGCTCACAGGACTTGTGCTCCAGACCTTCCCCAGCCCCACTGCCCTTCTCATGTCCTTCTCAATGTCCTTGTAGTGAGGGGCCCACAGCTGAACACAGAATTGGAAATGTAGCCTCCTCATTCTTCTGGCCACAGACACAGGCCAGGATGCCATTGGCCTTCTTGGCCCCCTGGGCACAGCTGGCTCATGTTCAGCCACTGCTGACCAGCACCCCCAGGTCCTTTTCCATGGACAGCTTCCCAGCCACTCTGTCCCTCTCTGTGGCACAGCCTGGGGTTGCTGTGATCCAAAGGCAGGACTCAACACTTGGCCTTGTTGAACCTCATAAAACTAGCCTTGGCTCATTGATCCAGCCTGCCCAAATCCCCTGCAATTCCTTCCTGCCCTCCAGCAGATTGACATTACTACCCAATTTACTATTGTCTATAAACTTGGTTCGGGTGCACTCAATCCCCTCATCCAGTTTTTCAATAAAGATATTAAACAAAACTGGCCCAAATACTGAGCCCTGGTAGGAAACACACTTGTGACCTTCTATGTCATAATTAATGAGAGACTAACTGTATATTCTGCCCCTATTTCTATGTTAATTTTGCCAATTAAAGAGTACATTTATCCATTACTTATCTATAGTCCTACCAGTCTGGAGACTTATTACTTAAAGCTGTTGCTTGCTTTTCATCTGCCATAATGCATATTCCTTATAGAGGAATTACACATTTTACTCATGATGTTCATCCTCCAGAAACTTTAAACTACCAACAAAAGGCTGAGTTGGGGATGTTCAGCCTGGAGAAGGCTCCACGAATACATTATAGCAGCCTTCAAGTACTTAAAAGGGGCTTACAGGAAAGCTTTTTTTAGGATAAGAGAGAATGCCTTCAAACTAAGAGGGTAGGTTTAGATTGGATATTAGGAAGAAACCTTCTAGTGTGAGGGTGATGAAGACCTGGAAGAGGTTGCCCAAAAAAGCTGCAGATACCCCACCCCTGGCAGTGTTCAAGGCCAGGCTGGATGGGGTTTTCAGCAACCTGGTCAAGTAGGAGGTGTCCATGCCCATGGTGGAAGGTTGGTACCACATGACCTTTAAGACCCCTTCCAATCCAAACCATTCTGTGATTATTCAGTAGTCTTCTTCTACATTTTGTGCTTCCTATAATTCTGAAAGGCACTGTTAAATCACTAGCTAAAGCCTACTAAGAATTTAATTTAAAAATTCATCCCAACTGAAAAAATCTTACAGGATTTAGAAGAAGTCATCTTATTTTTCTACATTGTAAACATCCGGCAGCCTGTAATATGGAGTGATATTTTTCTACAGGCTTTGACAGTCTATTGATGTTCTTTTTTTTTAAGTCCTACAGGAATCCTATATTTTCTCTTAATAATCCAAGAAAATACAAACAGGTGAAGTCATGTTACTGCCTCAGTTATAAATGGCCAGCTCATCATACAACAAAAACCTGCCCTTTCCTATCTCATTAGCTGATACATAGATAATTATTGAGGAAATTAATTGACAGGCATCCCAGCCTTCTTCTACGAGGACAATTCCTGTGTCTCACTTATCCTAATATATGACTTCTCCCAAGGGATGGCTGCTTCAAAGATTTCTACAGCCAGACTACTATCCTCGCTCTCTTTCTCTGCCCATCCATTCTTTGCAATTCCCTAACACAAGAACAATCATACCAAGAATCCAGAAGTTAGGATTCTGCTCTTGGAAAGCAAAAGTGGTCCAGTGAAAATCCTTCTCATTTGCCTTCTGGTTGCTCAGGATATGTTTGCAGTTATCAAATTGCCTTCTGCGAGACTTTTTAAAATATTATTTTAATGAAAGAAATTTAAAATCCCGCAAATAACAACACAGCATGTATAGACTACCAAAAGAGTCAGTAACTTTCACTGAATAAAGAGCTTCTCCCTGTGGCTATGGACCCACCATGTTAGGCTTTAAATGGCTGCTTGACTCTTAGAAAGCACTGGCTTATAGCAAGAGAAATTCATGTATTAACTATTCATATTAACTATCAGAAAGGGTACAAAGAACAAAACGCAATTATACTCCTCTATTGTATATAATGCAACTATAAACATTCAGAAAAAAATTATATAGGTAACTACAAGATTTGCAGAGAAATGCAACAATATTTAACAGAAATAAGACTTATGGTGTAATTTACAATTGGGAAGGTTTAAAAATATTATTAATCCTCTGCTTGCAAGAGAAATACATCTAATACATCTTAACAGGGTTCGGAGAATACAGAGAATGGCTATTTCTTGAGTTTTATAAACAACAGTATTAGGAAGAGTTCAAAGAAATTTAAGAGACAAGATGGAATATCTTTTTGGGCCTGGATATTATTTACTTTTGGATCTACCAAAAGTATAAATAAAACCCCTTTTACTAGGTCTCATCATGACTACTAAGAATGGTACCCCAAAATCTGATCTCTTCAGTAAGTTCCCAGGACACCATAGAACAAAAAGCTGAATGGCACACTGGGGTAAAGACTGTAATACACTTCTTCAGTTCTTTGTATCTCTGACATAGAAAGCTACAGCTGATCATTGTCATGTAGAGAGCTCAGCTTTATCCATCTTTGTACTGGAAAAGACCTGGTGGCCAGCTCTTCACCCAGAAGCCCACCTTTCAAGAGTCATCCTGTACTTACCTGGAACTCTTGAGGCCTCTTTTACTGGATAAAAAATCAGCAGCATAATTCTATTTGAAACCCTCAGTGGTTGTTGAATAACATTTCCATTGTAGCAGAAATTCAGGAGAGTAATTTACTTCACTGAGTTTCCTTTCATTTAAATTGATGGGTTTTATCTCTAAATCTAGTATCACACATTCTGTGGCAACCAGGAAATACTACATATAGATTTTAGAATGAGAACTTTTGGATACGTGTGCATTTCAAGACTTAACATCATAGGATTGAAGAAGAGATTTCCACTGGACCAATTGCTCAGTGAAGCCGACAGCAAAGCTAGAAAAGCTTATTTATACATATGTGTATGTGTATGTATATGCATATGTATATGTACAGTAGCACATTTGCATGGGATTTGGAGCTAGGGCTGGTAATAATTTATAATGATAAAATACATTGTAGATGTATCAAAGAGTCTATGATTCCACCACAAAAGATGGAGAGTATATACAGCAGAGAAGATGATGTCAGTTTTCTGTGCTGGGAGATGATTTCCTGGATTAGATGATTAATTGCATTAGCAAAGCATCTTGCAAAGAAACAAAGCCTGTGGGACAAAGAGCCATTGTGACAGGAAAGAGCTCAGCACAAAGGTGACAACATACATTGATTAGCATATCAATATGAATTTGTCAGTCATATAAACCTGCAATGCCAGGTTGCACTTTGCTTTACAAAAAGAACAGTTTGCTCTTTTCAAACAAGAAGTGACAGCAGAGAAAAACACAGTTGATTGCTGCAGATTGATGGCAGTTGTGGTGAGGGAGTTGCAACTGGATGAAGAAAATCCTTTTGTTATGTTCGTATTATCAAAACACAATTTCCTGACATTATGATTTTGAGCTGCTGGTAAAGAGATGCAACAAGCTGGATAGTATGCAAAAAAAATCAGCCTCCAGTGTACAGCCATGAGAAATTCCAGTATGTACTTTGGTCCTAAATCAAGACAAAAATATCAACACAGAGCTGGAGATTTTTTCCCAAGTGGAAATTCTCAAAAGGTTAGACTTAAAAAAAAAATAAAAACCAAACAATAAAAACTTCACCCCCATGCAAAATACTTTGCAGTATTTCACAAAAGAAACAATTCCCACAATCTGCAAGTCGAATGCTTTCATTTGAAGTCTGAAGACATGAGAAGCATCTGGACTCTGTGGTAATGGAGGATGAATAAAATTCTGCTGCTGAAAGACAGGGGTCTAAACAAAGCTGTTCTGTGTTGACAGATAAAAACTGCATCCATCACTATGGATGCCTGTCAAAATTCATCATTATATAAGCCTTAATATAACCACAGACAAAAACAGTGTTTCAGTCCTTCCTCCTCTCCCTCATCGCCCAAACAATTTGGCTCCGTTTCCAATTATCTTCAATGCTTTCTTTCCAATCACCTATTCTAATCTGCTATTCAGTGATTTTTCTTTTACTCTTTAGTCCTTTCTTTGGATTCTTTTTCTTCAGTTTTCTCTCTTTCTGTAGTGAATGTAAATTGGTTTTAGTGGCTTTTCCTTCTTGGGCATCCCACACACTTACTCAGTAAGGAACAAGAACATGAAGGAAAAACACTGCTTTGCAGCAGGGAACATTATTTCATCTTTCTAAAACTGCAGTATTTCATTAGGGCAATGTTGCAATCTGTACACCAGCCTAAGATTTCCCTGTCTTTATCATCCATAAGAGAAGATGTGTGCTCTACAGCAGGAGAGATGGAGGGTCCTTTCTCCACCAGATAAATATGGAAATAAAACCATTAGATAACACTCTGAATACATGAAATCAGACACAAGAAATTAGTTTCTTCAGCCTATAAATGCTACCTCTACACATTATTCCTACCACTACAAATTCTACTTGATAAAATTAGATTATCTGAACAATTAAGGGAGACAACAAACATTTTATCAACACCTACCATCTGTTTTTTAAAAGAGCAGAAGATTTATAAAATAGCTTCAATCCCCAGTGCTTGCTACATGAAAATAAATTCTTTTCTGACAATAGCTTGAAGGTAATGTAAGAGATTTAATAGAAAGATTTTTTTTTTCTGTCTGCCTCAGGAAAGGTAAGGAAGACTTACATTTTAATTTTTACAATTCCAGTTCCCTGACCTCCTTTTATAGTCTTTTTATCAGGTACTCTCTTATAAGAGCTATTGCATCAGGCAAGGGTATTTGCATCTGTTTTTCTACAGTGAGGCTTAGTTTGTGTGTTTATAATTCCATAGAACTCCTTTTCATTTGTCACTTGGTAGAGTCAAACATCTTATTCAACCATAAGACACAAAAATTATCTTCAAAACATCCTTATCTGTATTTGTGCATGTGAACAGGGGTGTGCACATGTGTGAAAAACTCAGGCTGTGAGCCTCCTCCTTTGCTGCTTACCTAGACAGGAAAAGCTGTTCATCTTTATTTTAAAAGATGATCCAGTAAAGCTAGAAAGCATTTTTAGCAAGATACTGCTACCTGCTGCCAACACTTTACCATTCTTTAGAGAGAACAATGCTGCTGCCAGATTAAAGTAGTTCAAGAAACCACCAGAGGATCAAATACCATCACTGTTAGCACAATGATACATTACAGGTGTAGACACACTGTCAATCCACCTGCCCTGAATCTGGGATCAGGAAAGCAGTAGCAAGGCTACCTATTGATTTTTTTATAATTTCCCCATAAAAGTTGGTTTTTTGTTCTAAAACCAGCAGTGAGGATTAGAAGTGGCTTGTTACTTGAGAGATAAAAATAATCTTAAAAAAACATGATGACAATAAATCTAAGTACTTTCTATGATGGTCAAAAATTATTAGTCACCAAATAAAAATGCTAATTCTTGGAACCAAATTAATAAGATGCATTCTTTACAAATTATATTTAGTAACTACATTTTGCTTTCATGCCTCTCCCTCCCTCTTTGCTACTGCTTGTTCAAAACTCATCTAGTGATATATGTCATATCCACAAAAAATAAATTGGCCTAAGTCATTTCACCTCAGAAAATTAATTGCCTTCCTTTCTGTTGCCTTACAATACTTCTGGAACTTGCTGAATTATTGAGAAAGGTTAGGTCACTTGAACTCTTGTTCTCACTTAAATAATCTTTTTCAACATGAATATAGAAAGTCGAATTAATAGGAACTCCTTTGTAAATATATGTCATAGCAGAAATAAGATAGTTCAATGGTTTGCAGAAAAGGTGCAAGAGACTGAATGGCTTCTTGAAGCCACAAACTGAATTTCACTGATATGGCAATAGTTGCTTTTTCTTTCATTCCAATTCCAAAGGAAGAAGAAAGGTCACACAACAGAGAAACCGAACCTTAATATTAGGGAGAAGGAAAAAAAAACCCATTTTGCAACAGATAAACTTTTAGCAAAAAATACTAGCTCTTAAGACACAATAATTTCAGTAATAGGTTCCATAAAAGTTTACATAGGTGATTCATATGGGATTTTGGATAAATAAATTAATTGTTTTGCTGAACACCAACTAACTAGCACAACTTTTGGCTTAAGAAACTCTATAGTTTAGAAATAGAAGGTGTGTGATAAAATGTCATAAGAATACCACAATCCTTGTGCATCAATTTTGACAGTTGTTTCTTTTCCACTATCAGTCACACAGCCAAATGCACATGATATGATAAGACATGATCACCATTTAGGCTACAACAGTGGTTTAGGATGTGGAAAAGTCAGTTCAGATCACCTTTCTGCTTTTATCTCAGATAAAGAAGAACTGGATTCTAAAAAAGGCAGGGCATAAATCAGATTACAAAACAGAAGAACAGAACATAAGTGGTTTTGCACGTTTGAGAGAATAGGTGAAAATATTTTCATTTTATCCTTTACTTTCCATGCAAAATAGATATATTTCAAGACAAAAGTTTGCTATATTGCCAAAGGCTTCCCCCTATATTTATTACACATTGGCAGATACAGCTTTTCTGAACTATCATATGTCTACCAGAAAAGGAATTACTGAATTCACTTTACTCTGATCCTGCTCTAGCACTCAGAATGTAAAAGAATTTTTGGTCAAAAGTCATAAAAACATAGTAACATCATGTGTAATTTGTACTTTTTTGCTGTTTTTTTTCTTGTACAACAAAGAGCAACCAACTATTTCTAGGCTGACAGAATACAGTTTCATACAAACAATCCAATTAGTCTTCTAAAGCAGATGAGATGATATGTATTTTTTTAGAAATACTGTCTAGATAGTATTTTAAATCTGTGAACTGTCTGTAGTGCTTAATATGAAGACCAATCCATAAAAAATTCATTTTAGTTAAGAAAAAAAAAATATTCCCTTGATACCAAAAAGATAAGATAGTATCTCCTGTTATTGAAAACCAAATCAAAAAGCCTATCTGTTTTCCTTTTCAGGTAACAGTGAAACACAGATGTGTCACTGATGCTCTATAAATAACACGGATGAAGCTATTGGAAAATCTTATTTTCTGATTTTACTCAGCACTGAATTACTGCAGTTCCATTCATGCCTTTTCAGCTTGCTCAAGACCTTAAAATATGCATTTTATTCTGTAAGAGTATGCACGTAAATGCCAGATATGCAATATATATATAACAGAGTAAGTAGCTTCAAGAGTCAGAAAAGTCACCAATAAAACGCCCCCTGATTTGGATGTTTATAAGGAAACAAACTGCTGGAATGAGCCCCATAGGAGACAGAGGAAATGGTTTTCCCAGTGGCCGTCTTTTTGACTGAATTCAGTGGACTTGCAATTCCAGGTGGCTACAGCAGCTACCCATCAGTTTCAAAGCTGTAGGTTCTGAACTGACAAGATGCAGTCGAACACATTCTGACTTATGTATAATTCTCTTGTAAAATGCAACTAAAGGAATTTAAAAGGGAGAATAATAGGGGCAAACATGTATTAGTGCACACACAGAAGTCAGTTGCTAATTCACCTCACCTATGACATCTGAGAGTTAGGAGAAAGAAGAAAAGGAAGAGGTCTCTGGATTTACAATTGCAAATATATTTTGCTATATTGCTAGAGAAAATAGAGAATTTACAGCAGCTAGGGAAGAAAAGTATCAGTGAAGGTTTCCCACTAATTTGTGTCAAGGACTGTCACAAAGAATGTAAAGAGGAAAACAGTAATAGCAAGAAAGAAGACTAACCACAATTACCTGAGAAAATATTTATTATACCATGGTCCATTTCACTTCACCTTTACCTCCTCTCCACATATACTGCTGCCAGGTAGAAGAACCACTTGAATCAATCCACTTAATTTCTTCCAAAAAATTGCTAGTATCACACTCTGTATAATGTATTTTCCTCTCAAAGACCTAGCTGACCAGGAAAGCAAATGAATAAGAATTACTTTTCACAGAGTGACTGTGTCCTACAATTACATTTTGGCACAGGCCAGTGTGCCAGCAATTTAGCACCTTCAGTCATGTCCTACGTGTAGCAGCTAAAGAACAGAGGGATAAGCTATGCTGATGACAATGGAAAACACATATACTTAGCCTTTCAGAAGGATCAGAAGAGCAAACTCTCAATGGCTGAAGAAATCTTTCATCAAGAAAAAAAAGTTTTCTCATACAAAATAATTTGTGAGTATTACCTGAAATTCAAAATAGTCTTCATTTCTATTTATTGTTTGTTTCTCATAACTCATCTCTAGACACATTGAGTTTTACTTTATTCTACAAATAGTTCCAGTAAAGTTGCATCTCAGCATCATATTCCAGAAGAAAACTTGTCTCTAATCAGTTCTTTTGCTCTGATTTTCCTCACCCTTCGGCCCCCTCCAGCCATGATGAAGGGCTACACACTGTATTTCTGGCTTTGGTCTTTCCCCTTTGCTGCAACATCCTTACTTCCATGCTTGTAAAGCTGCTAAATATCCTAGTAAGTAATTTGCAGTTCGTGACAGGAATAAAACTTTTGCATTCATAAACAATTATCAGAAACCAAGTTAAAACTGAATTTTCCAGCTGTGTTTTAAGTTACACAAATAAAAGCAAACTGTTCAGAATCTAGGTGGTTTGGCACTATCATGACAGCAGCACAATGCAAACACACAGCCATGATAAATAGGACAGTGCTGAGCATCCTTAAACTGCACAAATTCTGCTGCCTAGCTAACCCTTTTCATGACTGACTGATGAACGGGAACTATTAAAGCTGAAGAATAAAAAAAAGATCCTGCTGAAGGATCATTTCTTCCAGTGGGGCACTGAAGGAAGGAGGCAGGGAAAGAGGTTATTAGGCTGAGCCTAATCAAGCAAGCAAATACAAAACCAAAAGCAAACTTCACAATGCCCTTTTCTATATACAAAAGAAAGGACAGAGGACAGGCCTTGTGAAATATCTTAATGATGCAGTTATCGCTTATGCTAAATGGAGATACTTTGCAGGCTGCTATTTTACCACAAATCCCTACTTATGCAATAGTGATGATATTCTTTGTCTCTCATTCCCATAGCACCCAGAAAAATCTAGTGGAAGAACAATTTCCAACAAGAACTTCAAGTACACTAGAAGACCTGTAGAAAATTAAATCATAATCTCATAAATAGCTAAGAAAATAAGAACTTCTAAATCTATCTTCTAGTCAAGATGTTAAGTCAGGAGCTTAGCCTCGGTTCTGGCTAAGTAGGAGCCAGCTAAGCTGGAACTGTGAAAAAATAGCTTCAAACTACATAACACAAAGGAAGAAGTAGAGACAATCACAGCTACTTTTCTGTTCACACTTCAGATATTTCTTTTAGATTTCCTAGTGTTTCTGTGAAGCTGGGAATGGGGAGCTGCTAATAGTGACAAGTTTAACCACAGCTTAAAAGTATAACATGCTTTTACACAAGCACAAAGTAGCAGTCAGTGGAAAAGCAAAGGAGCAAATGACCATCAGGAAATAGCACATAGCAGATGACCAGAAGAAAGTCACTCTAAAAATGAGAAGCCTTACAGAGTGGAAAATTAAGCAGTCCCACTGCAAATATGCATAAGCTGGAATGGCCAAAAGTTAACATAAGAAATCATATACTTGTAACCTCTGGAAGAAAACATCAGCACAGTTACCCTTTACTGTGTATGAGAGACTGAATAAAAACACAGATCCTTGTCTTTTGTACTAGTCCTTTGCATAAGGTGCATCCCAGTCAGACAGGTTATGCTCCTCGGCTGCTGTGGAACTTTTTTGAGAAACTCAATGCTGATGGCCTTCAGCTGACTAAATTTCAATCAGTGTATGTGTAATCAATACAAATTCTGATGGAGAAGCACAGCTGACATCACTATATACATGAATTTCCCCTATGAATAAGATCCAATTAATGGAAACATCTTTTCTTATTTAGTTAAATAAAATGTTAGTGAGGCAGATCACCATATTTTTTTGCTGTAGCCCTTCGGATGTAGGAGAATCTGGTTTTGCTCTGATTGACTCTGCCAAACTACTTCTCTGTGCTTTCAGTAAAAATGAAAGCCAGAACATAGCGAATTTATTCCAGCAAATTTTTACAGTCATCTCCAAAACAAGTCATAAATATTCCCCATGGGAGACTGATCCAGCTGCCCAACATTTGTCCTGTGCTTCTCAGTTTTCTACTTCTCAAAACAAAACAACTCCAGATACTCAGCCACCTTTTCTGCCAGATTCAGATACATGCTGCAGGCTGATAACATCCATCTTACTAAGCATTAAAAAATCTAGGTTGTCCTTTTATGCTAATGGTCCCCACAGTTTTTCTTCTCATGCATGAGAGAGAGGGGATAGCCTATAGAAATTTCCCTACAAGGATGGCTTATTTCCTCAGGGTACCTCTGAAGAGGAAGACAGAATCAATGACACTTTAATTTCTACACTGCAAAGCTGACACTCCTGTGTTAGTGGCCTGGCTGACATTTCACAAACACAGACTACAAAAAGCTTCCTGATTTGTGTTTAAAGTAAGTCTCAAGGACTCATTTTACCTATACTTATGCTAGAATAAGGAGATGTTGCCTTGTACTGTCTTCTCACACTGTGACTAGGAATGCATCGAGAACAAATTCCCTTGAGGGCACCTTAGATGATTAGGAAAAGACACATGGGAATGGTCTCTCCTGAACACCTGGAATGCAACAGCAAGCAATTTTTCACGACAAAGATAGAACAAGCTTCATTCCAGAATAAGGAATTAGACTTTTGCTTTCAAACTCAAAATCCAGCCCCTAGTTTTCAGCACTACTGGATATTGCACATTTTTCAGGGAAACCTGAGACAGAATTTACACACATAACCAGAATGTGATTCCATGAACTATAGCATGTGGTTCAAACACAGATCCTTTGTGTTCCTATGCAGGGGAAGTTACCACAGTGTTCCACAGGACTCTGCTCCTGTATGTTTGCACTCCATAATACCCTTGTCAGTAAAGTGTGATAGAAATAAGGTACCTGTGTCTCTGCTAAAATGAAGGAAAAAGAATAACAGATCTGAGGCTGGGAGAGCTGGATGGAAGCAACAGAAGCATGCGGGACACTTGTGCAACTGGTGTGCGAATGTGAAAAACACATCCACTTAGTAAAAGGATAAAGTCTGGAGTTCCTAGTTTGGGCATAAAGGTGGAAAGGGCTGGCTTTCTACTCTCTGCCTTACAGCCATATGAAAATCTTGAGTGAAGCTGCTGGAATCAAGAGGTGAGTGTCCAACTCTCTGCTGTAACTAGTCAGTCCATTGTTCCTCACTCTTTGGAACACCATTTGAATTTTTCATCTCTCAAACTCACACAGACTCTCTACCATGCTTTCTTCAGGCTTGCCTCCAGGGAGAGGAAGAAAGAAGAGGCAGGTGCAAGATTTAGTATTCAAAATGGAACTCTGAGATTAACTCCAGTAACTTTCCTGTTACAGCCATCTGCAGTGCATGGGTGGGTTCTAGACATGCTGTAGCACCAGGTGACTTACAGCAGAGCTTCTGTGGTTTTCAGCAAAGCTTCTAAGCCTGACGTGGGCAGCTGCTTGGGCTGGGGTAAAGTAAAAGCTCACATAGAAACATCCACAATTATATTCATTTGAATTAAAACTGCAGTGAAGACCTGACAATAAAAGTGCAGGCACTGCTTCCACTAGGTAAATACAACAGGGAGGAAGTGGTACACAGGAGTATTTAATTTTTGTTTGAAGCTTTTGTTTAAAAAGTACTGAATGTCATTGCTGATAGGGATATCGAATAGCTCCCACTGCTGTGATACAATTGAAACCTCTGCTGATGAGAAGTAGTAGCTCCAAATTGTTGAAACATGAAAGATTGGCACTAAAACACATTTTCCTCCTTAAGACTGAAGCCTATTGAATAACAAAGGTTTGTTAGCTGAAGTCCCTTGCAATCAATCCTTGCATAAAACATGCATTCCTAATGCAAGCTGTTGTTAACATATTAACAAGAAAACTGATTTTGGATGTGAAAACATCAGATGTTAGATTTCCTCATTTACCCTTTTCTACCATTATAGAAACCACTGCATATTAAAGTATTAGTTGCTCAAAATAATAGTACTACGCGTGAAATACATGCAAATCACAAAAAATAACTAAAATATTTTTTTTCAAAGAGACAAAGAAAACAAACCCCTAATATTTTGCCCATAACAACGGACACCTATGTTTAGGGCTGTATACTGTTTCAGTAGAAATCAGTAACTGCTGAACATGCAAATGGCTTTATAAATGTTTCTTGATAGCAATTACATATTACAGAATGAAAAGTGAAATTAGAGACCAGCAGAATGTAGTTGTTTGTCTGTATTTGTTTATCCATAGGTAACAGAATGATTTAAAGGAAAATGTGTACTAAATAAAAAGAGAGCAGCAAAAAAGCAGCTCTGAATTGATCTGGAATAAATTCATCTAGAAGGAGCTTTAATAAAAAAGGCAGCCTCAGTCAGGAATTCCTCAGTCAGGAATTTCAACTAAGCCAGCTGATTAGCCCTGCAAATACAGGGCAAAAGCACTATTTTAAAAAGGAAGTACAATAATGAAGCTTAAAGAAAGACAATACAAAACAAATCTATCAACATAAATGAGATGAGAATTCATTTTCCCTGTGATGCTTTCCACAGCTCCTGAAAGTGCCTGCTGCTGGAAACGAATGAAGTAAAAGGGGAGGGAGAGAAGAGGGAAAGAGGTGTTAGCTTACCAGCCAATAGAGCTTATTGCTCCACTCCCTTCATGACGCTGGGAACTCACAAGCCTATAAACTGTGCCTTGACTCCCAGTCCCCTTCTCCTTAAGCAAAATCAAAAGCAAGAGGCTGTACAGAGGAGAAACAGGATACTGTTCTGCTCTGAGGTAGCTCTCCTGACATGTCTGTTAGAGCATTTCTAACAGTTTGAACAGCATAGCCAAAGATTTTTTCTGACAGAGCTCTCCGTCCCAGTACCTGCTGTGCTGCCTTACTTCCCCTTTTCCTCCTTCCCACTTCTTATCTGTTTGTGGGGATTTTGGAGGGTTGGGAGAGGGAGGTGGGAGAGGTACATCATTCCTGGAAGAGAGGAGAGAAGGACCCAAGATGACTTCAGTCCCCACAGCCAAGTGGAATATGAGCATGAGCAGCAGGTGGAATTTGAGCCTTGCTGAAGCAGGCGATCCCTGGGGACAGGCTCTGGAAGCACCAGCTGCAAATGCTTCTGCCCCTGTAGCCTCCTCAGCGGGCAACTTCTCCAATCAGTTCGTACAACCTTCTTGGCGCATTGCCCTGTGGTCTCTGGCTTACGGTGGTGTGGTGGCAGTGGCCGTTTTTGGAAATCTTATTGTCATCTGGATTATCCTGGCTCACAAGCGCATGAGGACGGTGACAAATTACTTCCTGGTGAATCTGGCCTTCTCTGATGCGTCCATGGCTGCTTTCAATACTCTCATCAACTTCATCTATGCGCTGCACAGCGAGTGGTACTTTGGAGAGGCTTACTGCCGCTTCCACAACTTCTTCCCAATCACAGCTGTCTTCGCCAGCATCTACTCCATGACAGCGATCGCTGTGGACAGGTGAGAAAAAAGTTTAGGGGCGAGAGATTGAGATCAGATTCTCTGCCAAAATAAAATACAGATATAAAATCACAGTGATGAGACACAAAGACCTCAATAGTTCTTTCATTGAGCTCCTCTATGCTTCTTTAGGATCTTTCCCTAACATGCTTTTTCTCCTGGTCTTTGGTCTTTCTCCTTCAGTCTTCCATTACTTATTTTCTTCTGCTTTCTTTTATAACAAAAATTTCCTCTCTCTGTTTGACTTCAGCAGCTGCTTTCTGTGCTCCATCTTTCAATACTTATTCTGTAACAGCAACTCAGGGTTTTGCTTCCCACTGTGAAAACAAACTGTCTCTCAGCCAGGCACCTAATATATGCTGGTAAGGAGTTGTAGAGATTGTATGTAAAAGGAGAGGATTTCAAATTTCCCTCTTCTCTGTATTTCTGCAGATGGCAGAAGCATTTGCCTCCTCTTCAGAAATCACTTCAGACCCTGCTTTTAATAGCTTTTCTCACAGTCAGCTCTGAGATGCTTTGTTCCTGCTGATTTTAACTAATGAGACTATTTACATTGCCATCTGTGCATATCTGGAGGGCTGGTAAGAACATAGTTTCAAAGTGCTCAGGTTTTTTCTGATTTCTTGAAGCAAAATAAAGCTTTGTGATTGTCAAAGAAAAAAAGTCAGGGAAAAACTCTACCTTTGTACTCCTGACAATAATGGAATAAGACAGCTGTAGCATCCATACAGCAAAGGGGAGATAGAGTTGCTGGGTTTCCTACACAGATGCACTGAAGGATTGTTTCTCAGAGAGTGCTGTGAGAAAAAAAATGTATGTTTCTTTACTATTTTCACATTTGCTGTGCAGGAGAGATAATTTACTGATTTTTTAATATATTATTTTTAGAAAAAACAAATTGATTTGTATTCCAGGTCTTTTATTCCCTTTTAGCAATGCACTGAAGTTACTCACTAAACTCCTTTCTACATATTCAAATCACGTTATACATCTTTGCTGAATTGACTCGTCAGAACTGCAGCATTTCCAAGTGATGGTGGTTAAGATTTTCCAAGGTTCAATCTACCTTCTCTGAAATGTTATTTCTCATTTCCAGGTACAAAGATTGGGAAACATTGTTGTGCCTTTTGTGTTTGTGGACAGGTTCATAATAATACTTTTCTGTTTGCCCTACTAATTGCAAATGTTTGGTGGCATTCTCAGCTGGATGCATTTCTATTCTATAAAGCTAGAAATGAAAGAGCAAATGAGACTCTTGGCAACTCTTATACATTTCTGCTCTGGGGATGGGAGAAGACATGAAGAAATCAGCACACTTTCCTCCTGCCAGTGATGTATCTTTTCAACTGTTATCCCCATTAAAAATTGAGAAGATAGTGTAACACCAGTGCTACAATCTTTGACCAGGCAAAGATTTCATTCATTGTCTTTCTGACTTTCATTTAAGATTCTCATGTAGCTTGAGGTTTTCAGAAACATAAGAGGGCTTTAGTTGAAGTATTTCACAGTTAGAGCTGCGTATTTAATAGTTACTGCTGCAGCTCATCAAGTCATTAGTTGAGCAGTTGCTTGGATGCTTTGAGTAATGTTTTATTTCATTTTTCCCAACAAAACTGTCCACAGAGATGTAGTATTTTATTTTGGCAGTTCCTAAATTTATGCCAGGAAACTGGGAACAAAAGTGAATACAGTTCCTTAGGAATCCAAACTGCATTTCCAGAGTGAGAGAAAATAGCTTTGCTCCACACTGGCTAAAGAGCAATGGACAGATACATATATTGGAAACGTTTTCCTTGGTTAAACAATGCAAAATGCTGGTGCCCAGAAGCGAGTAAAAAACTACTGTTATTCACTCTGAGCTAGTTCTTGTCTGAAAATCCCCTGAAGGAATCACAATTTGCACCCCATCACATCCTCCAAGTTCACCTGCCATCAAAGGCAAATTAAAATCTTCCCAATGAACAATGCCACAGCTGTTTTTAGGTGAGCTCTCTGTAGCACCATGCAGCATCATGTAAAACAAATGGAAGAGCAGTCTATCCCTCCTTCTCTATTCTCATTGCTATTCCTTTTTCTTTTATACCAAATCACAGCTGGTGCATTCAGTGCCTTTAAGCATTCCCTGGCTACCTCTGCAAAACAATTCTGCCAAGTTAAGGAAACCTAAGGGACAAAATAGATTCCAAGCAATGTCCTTGGATGTACAGACTGCCCTATTCCAGGCAACGATCTGCTGGGTGGATGTATTTAAAAACTTTGGTTCCCATTTGTCTTTAGTAAAAGTTCACCCATTTTAACCCAGTAAACACACTCTTACACATTCTTTAATTAAAATATTTAAAACAACAAAAGCTACAAATTAGGATAAAGCTGCTGAGGGAACTGAAATTATGGGATCAGATGATTTTCCTTCAGAAATTTTTACCATCTCAAAATACTAAAGGTCATGGGTTGTAACTCACTAAAAAGTATGTTGCGATATGCTCCACTGATTGCTTTAGAGCATCCAAATGTTCATAGAGTATAAATGTGTGACTGTGAACCTGGACATCACTGAGCAGAGGTCATGGGCAGTACATGACCTTTCACATCTGATTCTGTAGGATATTCTAAGTTGTGTGAACTCTGAGATTACAGGACTAACAGAGTTTTGTGGACTAGGCACTTCCTGCAGTGGGAGTGAGCTGCATCTGGAGCTGAGCATGAAAAATCTGAGACTAGATATCCTGGTCATTGAACACAGACTCAAATTTATATGGGCTCATCCACACTTCTGACCATCCTTCCTGGCAGTTTATCTTCCACCTGCTTTCTCCTTCTTTTTCAGCAGGCTGTTTGCAGTCTACTGCAGAGATGCCACAGGTAGCTCAAACCGAGTTGTTTCAGGCACCAGAAGCAGCACAGATTTTATACTGTGCTGCTTCAAGGGCATTAATTCCTGCATTCTTCTGTAGTTCGTGCTGCACAGTTACACAGCTTCCAGTGCAACAGTTCCTTTAGCTATGTTATGGAGATAAACTGGTAAATAGTTCAACATAAATTGAATAGGAGATAATTCTGGAGCAATATGCCCTTGTCACTGGGCAGTGCACAATCCTAAAGGGTCCATCCATGATCCTAAACTCCATCTGTGATCATGGCAGTACAGTGTGTGACAGCAGTAGGGTTCTTGGACATACTAATGACAGTAGATTACACATCATTTAGGCCACCCAGCCATTGAAGACCTGCTGTCCTTTCCTACGAGACCTTAGCATGATAAAAGGTGGTTCAGGTATGCCAGCAATTAATTTTGAGTCTCAAGATTGCTTTGTTATAAAACCAGTTCTGCATGTAGGCCTAAAAATTCTCTGCAGATACTTCATGGTAACACGGGAAGTTTGGGGATGTAGCAATAGAGCACAAAATAACAAGTCTTCAGTAGAGCACTTAGCACTATGCATTTTTTTCCTGGTTTTAGCACATTTATGTTACTTTCTTAGTTACTTTTCTCTCTGTTATTCCATAATAATTTTCTCATGTCAAGAAATTTAACTCTTTGCAAAAGCAACTCCTCTGGACTTAAAAGTATTCTAATTGCAATGGTGAGTAGTTGCTGATCCTGTTCATATCTTACTATTTCTTTTCCTGCTAGTATGCCAGCAAGTTTCTGGTATTTGAAATCAAAAAACATTTGTTTCATTTTATGTGACTCTATATTTAATATTCAATTTTATTTCTCCTCTTGCACAGTCTCTCTTTTTCTTATGAACCTTAGTATTACCTTGTATCTAGCATGCATATGTATGTCCTTATTCAACTCCTGTCATTTTAGTTTCCCACCTTATTTTCTCACTTGTTGTATCTCTACAGAAGAACACATATACTGGGTCAATTTTCAGTTCATTGTTCAGTTACTGATGGCTGTTAATAATCCCTCTATACACTCAGACTCCAGCAAAAGTAGTATCATACAAGCTTGTAACAGAAGACAGATATGAGACATAAACACATGATTCGCCTTATAAAATAAAACCCAAACTCATCATATATACACACACTCATATCTTCAAAATATCACTTAGGGTCTTCAATCTCTCCAGGTGTATTCTGTAAGAGCAGTTATTATTGTCACAAAATTGTATCACAAGCCCTATAAATTAATGTTACTGAAATTCTGAAGTAGGAAGTTGGCACACTGAAAAATGTCTTATCTTTCCAGTAGAATACATTTTGGTATCAGTCTCTACCTGATTTCCCATTCCTGGGACAAATTGCTCAAGGCCTTCATGCACCATAAACATTTTAAACTGATATTCCTTCCAAACCATCTATTATCTGACTGTTATTAAGTATCTGTTACCTGCCTTGTGTGCTCAAAAATACTAAAGTACAGGGAAATGTGTATGTATAAAAATTGTCTCAAACATTTCTACCAGGTTGAGATACGGAGTGCAGAAGGCATGACCCTGTGCTGTGGTCATATGGTAGCAGTGTCACAGAAGATGCACATCAAGAAGGTCTACTGGCACTTGCATCCTTGAACATGAGCCTGGCACCAAGTGTTTTGTGCTTGGCTCACTGGTGAATGGAGGAGGCTGAAGCAGAGACAGGCAGGAAACCTCCACTGCTCAGCCAGCTGCCAGACCCAGCACAGAGCTCAGCTCAAACACAACTGCAGCCTTTGACCCCTCTCTCATCCCCTTTCCCTCAGACTGAGATGTTTCGAAGTAAATGGTTTTCATAAAAAAGAAGCGAGAATTTGCACTGAAGATTTGTGACAGAGAGATGAGCATCAGAACAAGAAAAACAAAAATGGAGATGGAGGTTTTTTAAAGTTTCTTTTGCTTCACTGGCTAGAGATCTTCCCCTCATATCTGAGAATATTTTCACCAGAAGAAATGGATAGCGCTTCTGTCCAGTTTTTTCCCATAAGATGCCACTTTACTGTTAGCTGGCTTTTCCTAAAGCCTTCAGTGCCACATAAGTACAGAAAACACTGGCTGCCATACCCCACTACCACACTAAAGTGCAATACCAATGGATGACTTCAAAATCACGACTTCTGGAATCAGCCTTGATCACTGCATATCATGAAGGGAAAAAATTCATTATATACTTTAGATATACTTTGTATTGTTTCTATTCTTACTTTGCTAGTCAAACTATAGAATTCAAAGAGAAAATCCCTTCCCCATCTCTCTGACTTCCTCAAAGAGTATTTGAAAATGAAGCACATCATATTTGTGGGTTCCAGTATCTGGGCTGCCCTGTGAAAAATACTGGTTCTCAGAACTGGAGAAAAAGCTCAATAGGAGGGCATTAAGGACTCAAATATCAAGAGCTGAAATAGGAAAGACTCTCTGTATCTGGGGGTCTAAAAATGGGGTTTTTTTTATTTGACAATTCTCTTTCTTCCTCTCCTAGTAAAGAGGTGAAATCGTTTCTGCAGAACGTTTTGATGCAATGGGCTACAGGATTCAGCATGCAGAAGCCTAGAAAAAAGAAACCCTTTCTTACAATGGCACAATGCCATGGGGCAAAAAAGAGGATTTTTTTTGTAGTTTTGGTCAAAAATCACATCAGAATTACATTATTAATAACATACTGGGGCAGTCTGGGAAAAAAACACAGGTTTATTTTTTCCTTTTGTTTTGTACTGAGTAAATATTCTATTTAATAAGCTGCTTTCAAAAGGTGCTGTAAAAAAGAGGTTGATATACCAATATCTTGAGAAATATAAGCAATACTTACAACAGCAACAAGCCCTCAGACTTCTTGTTTCAGACAGGAAATATCTAATAAGTTTGAACCTTACATTCAAACAAGAAGTTCATTTTAGACACGGTTTTAGCCTTAAATACCTGCTCTTATTTATAACTTAATGAAAACTATTAAAATATGTTCTGTGGTTTACTATGCAATATAGCCTGTGGTACTTTAAAAAGTTAGTTAAGAGTTGGGGTGATGAGTTTTCTGGGGAGAGAGGTTTGTTTTATTTGCTTACTTTCTTAAATATTATTGCCTAAATGGATGTTTTTCTGACTAGTTTACCAACGAGGAGAGAAAGTTGTATCTTTCACATATCTGGGTTTCCCTAAAATAAAATTATTTCAAAATAACTGCAGAAACAAGAAGAGAAGGAAGCCATCTAGATGACAGTGACAGAAAGATAGATGCTAACAGTGGTTTTATGTAGCTGGAGTTGTTTCTACTGGCTTACTGATACTGGTCCTTGACAGCCCAGGTAGATGATATGAAAAGAAAAGGAGAAACAGAAACTTTCTGTCAGAGGAAGTCAGTCAGTCTATCATTTTATGAGACAGACCAAAGAAAAGTCTTATTTCTTTTCTGTGAATAGACATAAGTATAGAATGCATTGTGTTAAATCAATTACATATTCATAAAAATCTAGCTCATTGTCAGTTAGCAGATCTTCCTCAAGTAGAAAGCACTGTTTATGAGAGCTCAGCCATCCTGAAGACTTTCGATATTACTGGTTTTAGTTAAGAGGTTAGTTCAGCAAGGCATTGAGGCATTGGAAGCTACTCCTGATTTCAGAAAAATTTCAGTGTTTCCCCCTACTCAAAGCACAAATAGTCCTTCACCCATAGCAAGACACATTTCTTGGGTAAATCAAGGCCAGGTTATACCCCTGGGATACTGCCCATTGATCTCTCAAATGTACCATGTGTTTATCTGTCGTGTTGTCACACACTTCCTTTATGGTGTTAGCTTTAAGGTGAACACTGCACAACAGACCCTTCAGGGCACCAAAACCAGTCTTGCTCAACAGTCAGTTACAGTCCTACAGAAATGCTCACAGCCATTCTTCCTGCAGAGAAAGTCAGACTAAATAAATGAATACAAACCAGTCCCACAAGAAAAGAAGGAGCCTTGCTCTAGTAGGTAGCAGATAAAGATTAAAGAATACAAAAGTTAAAGATTTGATTTTCATTATACAAAAAATGCCTTTAAAATCTCAGTTCATTCCATCATCTTTAAGCTATTCTGTATAGCTTACCTTTTGGAGGATTTTTCACAGCAATTTTCTAAATAAGGGCAGGGAATCATAACAATTTCCCTAAGGTTTTTAAATACCAGTTGATTCTAAATATCTCAAAATCAGCTTCTGTCTTGAGGAAATAACACCTTCTGTGTATTCATGAAAGAAGCATGCTCTACTGTCTCCTGTTGACAAGCCACTTACATACAAGCATTATGATTTTTCTTTCAGTCTCTTCCTTTGTCAAGTTCCAATTTCCTGTTACAATCAGGGATGATTACATTTTGCCCCGCGTGAGTTTATAAACACACTGTAAACAGGTGAAACAAATCAGTTAGGATGATTAAAGGCTTCCAACTGTGTCTCCAGATGGGCATTTGTAGGATCCAATTTTGAACATCATTTTGTTTTAATAACATCTTGTGTATTTTTGCCACAATTTTCTAAATGATGTGTTAAAATGAAAGGTTTTCCTGGCTGTATTAGCCAGTGTATGCTATTTTACAAAAAGACAAATTAGGTTTATTTTTTTAGTTTTTCTATTACTGGGACCATAATACATAAATTTTGTAAGCTTTTATAGTATGTAGCAGCTATTTGGCTCATGTTACTTAAAAACTGTAAGAGAAATACATTATTATGCTGCCATTAAAACTACTGGCTTAAAGAGTTTATCAATGTTATTCAAAAGAAGACTGTCTCTATTTTTGTTTCAGAGAAAAAAGGTTTTCTTGATTTGGTGAACCCAAGACACGAGAAGAGTCTAAATTGTAGACTCTAGACAAACAGAGCAGTTCAGAGGGGAACTAGATCTATTCTGACCCCAGCAGGTAACAAAGGAGCGCAGCAGCAAGTACACCGTGATGGCACCAGCCATTATATCATGCAGCCTGAATGATTTCTCATTAAGCTCAATGGAAAGACTCTTGCTGACTTCAGTAGTAATCAGTTAGGGACAAAGATTAACACAAGATAAAGCTGTAAGAGAAGTGATGACAGGGGGATGTCATATGGTCACAAAAAAAAATCATGTGCTAATGATGTGCATATGAAAGTAAAGTGCTACCTAAAAATGCTTTAGAGTCATACACAGAAGAACATGGTGCAATTGTTGAGCAATCCACATTCTTGGAAGTGCTGGCTTGAGTCTCTACCTGCACATATTTCCATCCCTGCATTTCTAAATCACAAAATCACAGAATGACTAGGTTGGAAGAGACCTCCAAGATCATTGAGTCCAACCCATGCCCTAACACCTCAACTACACTAAGGCACTGAGAGCCACATCCAGTCTTTTTCTAACATATCCAGGGATGGTGACTCCACCACTTCCCCAGGCAGACCATTTCAGTACTTTATCGCTCTTTCTGTAAAAAACTTTTTCCTAATATCCAACCTATATTTCACTTGGTGCAGCTTGAGACTGTGTCCTCTGGTTCTGTCAGCTGCTGCCTGGAGAAAGAGACTGACCCCCACCTGGCTACAATCACCTTTCAGGAAGCTGTGGAGAGTGGTAAGGTCACCCTGAGTCTCCTTTTCTCCAGGCTAAACAACCCCAACTCCCTCAGCCATTCCTCATAGGATTTTCGTTCCAAGCCCCTCACCAGCCTTGTTTCTTCCTCTGGACATGCTCAAACATCTCAATGTCCTTCCTAAACTGAGGGGCCAGAACTGGACACAGCACTCACAGCCTCACCAGTGCCCAGTACAGGGGAACAATGATCTTTCTGCTCCTGCTGGGCACACTATTCCTGATCCAGGCCAGGATGCCCTTGCCCACCCATCCAATGATTCCAGGTCTCTCTGTAGAGAGCCCTCCTCCTCCCTTCCCATAGATCAACACATGCTCCCAGCTTCGTGTCATCTGCAAATTTACTGATGAAAGACTCAATATCCTCATCCATGTCATCAGTAAAAATATTGAACAGGACTGGCCCCAGCACAGATCCCTGAGGGACACCACTGGTGGCTGATTCCCAGCTGGATGCAGCACCGTTCACCACCACTCTCTGTGCCTGGCCATCCAGCCAGCTCTTAACCCAGCCAAGAGTGCTCCTGTCCAAGCCTTGGGCTGCCAGCTTTTCCAGTGTATTCCATCTTATAATTATTTTCCAAGTACAAATGTTTTGTTGGGTGAGGTAATAATGATTTTTGCTTGTTTTGATAAATGCGTATAATGAGTTCATTCCTTTCAGCAATGTATATTTTACATCCCTGCTTTGTTGTGTGCAATAAGCTATCTGTGGCACTATCAGCAGCTTCCACTGGAGTGAGAAAGCATTAGAAGTCCCATCTTTAAATCAAACCACCTGAGTGGGAATTCAGAGGCCTTTATTCAGCATGGAGCCACACTGCTCAAGCCTGGTGACAGACTGAACAGTAAATGTCCAAAGACTGCAAAGCAAATTGGCACAGCACCCCACTGAAAAAATGTCTGTGTGGCTCCAGAATGCTTTCCAGTGGTGTAACAAGCCTTCATTTGCTTGTAGCCATTAGAAATTCTTCAAATGCCTACCATCTTTTGCTGTCCTTGGAGATGAGGTGTGGAGAGGTACAAGGTCTGTGTATAAATATCACAGAACACAGTGAACCTATGAGGGCTTCTGCATTTGTCACTGGTTTCAGAACTGCATAAATTTTGGGCACTACTACAACAAAAAGACATTAATCTATCTAGAGAGCATCTAGAGGAGGACCACAAGGCTGGTGAAGGGTCTGGAGGGGAAGACTTACGAGACGTGGCTGAGGTCACTTGGCTTGTTCGGCCTAGAAAAGAGGAAACTGAGGGAAGACCTCACTGCAGTCTTAACATCCTCACAAGGGAAAGCAGAAGGACAGGCACTAATTTCTTCACTCTCCTGACCAGTGACAGGACCTGGGGGAATAGCACAAAGCTGAGTCAGGGGAAGTTCAGGTATCAGGAAAAAATTTTCCCCAGATGGCACTGGAACAGGCTCCTCAGGGAAGTGGGCACAGCACCAACCTATCTCAGTTCATGAAGTGTTTGGATAATGCTCTCAGGCACACGGAGTGATTCTTGGTAATTGTCTTGTGCAGGGTCAGGAGTTGGACCCTATGATCCTCGTGGGTCGCTTCCAACTCAGCTTATGCTATGGTTCTATTATCAAGTTCAGACCTCTTGAAGAAACCATGGAGTGGCAGGACAGTCTGTAAGACAGATGACATCGGGGCATCTAGGAAGTCCTGTTGTTCCCCTTACATGCTGTTTATGGTTGGCTGATTACAGAGAGAAAATCTCTCTGGGAGTTCTCTCCCATACACCTGCAGAGGCAGAAGGGCTTTCCACCAGAGAGCCACACAGACAAAATATTCTGCTTTTATACCAGTTCTACTTACCTTGGAATCTCTGCTATGCTAGGGCTGATTTTTGTCATGTCTTTTGCTCTTACGTGACCTCCAGTTTCCTTTCTTATTCTCTCCTCTCTCATCACAATTTCTATATGCTGTTATTCTACAATTCTCCTTTCTTTGCTTCTCCTATTAGTTTCTCATTTTTCCCTTTTCACTTCTATTTTTTTAATTCAGAAAACTACACCCCAGTCTCAATTCTTTTGCTAGATCCTGTATCTCATCATTCTCTCTTTCACTCCTGGCCTACTCAAACATTCCTATTATTTCTATACCATGTTCAGCATCATTCAGTTTACAATTCAGACAGAATGTCTATTCTTCCCCCTTGTAACTGGGATTTTGCCATCCTTAATATATGTAAGGATATAATACAGAGTAAAAAAAATCAGCCATAATGACAGAGCTACACCATGAAACACAACAGTTGTCAGTCATGGGGAATTGTAATATACAGGGGCAATACACTCATCATACATACACATTATCTCATCCTTAGCCTCCTAACCTCCTTGATTTTCTGAGCACCACCTAAGTATGGAGCCTCTAGCCTGTGCTAGCAGGAGCTTTCATTCCTGCTGGAAACACTTACTGAGGGGAGAGAGATCAAAAGCAAAAGCCAGCTGAAAAATTAGCTACTGCTACTTCACATTGAGCCTAAGAGACAGACAAACTACCCTTTGATACCTGTAATGGCAAGATAACATTTACAGCAAACAAAATCATAAGCAGGAGTATGTGTGTCTTCTTTACAAGTGACAACTAACAGTGCAGGAAGAACTCAGATCTTTTCAAGGCTTCTTTTGGCTACAGAGATAACATTCAGATTCTGTTAAAACATGGAGGTAGTTTTTGACCTGCAATGAAGGGTTATTCCACATGTTCTACTTTATTTACTTGTGGTAATGACAGCTTCTCTTAAGAAAATGCTACCAACAAATCTGAATGAATGTAACAATTACAGTTACAAAGCAGTATCTCACTATGTTAATTAAGCAATTTTGTTTCTAAGAAAAGCCACTTAGAGAACTTAGAGAACATACTGTAATTGTTAGTGTACTGACAAAGTAGAATAACTTAGATTTTTTATCAAAGGCTCTGTAACAGAGCTGTCAATACTCTCTTCAGCTAAACCTATCATGCACAAAGACATTACTGAGGGAATAGCCAGAGTTTCCCTACTTTCTTCCCATTTTGCTTTTTAGAATGACTGCCTGCTACATATTTGTAATTGATCTTGTGCAATAGCTAGGCTGTTGGCTTATCACTCAAATTTGAACTCGAAAGATAAATAGCCTGCTTTTCATCTGGTCCTTGTCCTTTGACTTACCTTACTCAGACAGCCAGTTGTTGAAATTTCCATCAGTACAGCTGTATGAGTCATTTCAACCAAACAATCCATGTCTTTAAAGGGCAGACGGGGAGATAAAACAACCAAATTTTATCTTCGGCAACAAGAACTACTGTTGGTATCTATTGGGAGTAAGAATAATAGAACTGGGAATAAGAATAATGTGAATGTAATAGAAACCTGACAATAGCACATAAAATAATAGCAATATGCAATCTGAAGAAAAGTAGCAATTTGAAGGAATAATTCCAGGCTAGGAAGAGATACCTTAAGAGTCTCACAAGCATGTGAAAATGATTATTTGTTTATGGCTTATCACTTACTACAAGATCATCAAACATTTGGACAATGCTGGCACAAAAGCCAGGTCAATTTGAAAGGGCTCATGACTATAAACCTGACTTCTTTACCGAGTGGTACTTACTGGTTGGAGGAGAAGGGAGCTAAGGGGTAGAGGGCAACAATCCAACTGCTGTTCTCAAGAAACAGAGGACACTCAGCACTCAAATAAAACTATTTCATAGTTGCAATACGAAAAGTACCAGTTTAGCTGAAATAAAAAAACAAAAGGCACATGAAAGAGAGAGGAACTAATTGTTAACCTGTGGAGAAAAAATATCAAAGTGCAGTAAGAACAAAAGCGAGCAAACTTGAAATTCTAGATATGGAAATGGATGATTCAGAACTGAAGCTGTTTTAGATCACTCCCTGTTTCTGATAGCATTTAGATGTTTCAAGATATTAGGGCAGTTATCATGCCTACTAGAGAAGGCATAGCACTATTATGACCAATGTTGGATATTTTATCATCAACTACAGAGTTAGCTTTGCTAAAACAAACATCTGTTCTGTAATTACTCATCTGTCACATATAAAATTTCCAAAAAAGTAAGACTATCTTGAGTGAAATTTGTGTACCACAGCAGGTAAATATGGATGCAGAAGATTCTTGCACAAATTCTTATCAGGAACATTATCTTACAAATATTATTATTGTCTCGTGGCTAACATGTGTACCTAAGAATCTTGGGCAAGTCTGCCAAGAACGTAGATGTGTACTGTAACAATTAAAATATACCACTCCTTCCTTCATTTGAAATGAGTAAGAGTCTTTTAATTGCCTCAAGCACACTATATTAATCAAAAAATGATTGATACAAATTTTGTGTCTCACTTGTTCCTTGTATCTGTAACAGAGATCAAAAGACAGAAAACAAGACTTGTTTTTCTATTACTATCTGTCTAGATGCTTTTTCTCTTTTTTTTTTCCCTAAGCTTTTACATTGTAATTACTTAGAGTAAACTTTTTTATTACTTTTTTGCATGTTCTTCTAAGGTTACATGAATTGCCAATACAATTATGGAGCAGCACAAAGAATGCTATCCTACCTGGAAACACAGGAACTGAGAAGGCAAATGAGATGTTTTCTTGCTTTATGCATCTATTTCCCTTAGTGCTTTCACCAGTTCTAAACTGGCTCTTCATTCAGTCTCTGTACAAATCAGTTGCTCTGGTGTTCTTTGCCAGATAATCTGAAGTCAGTCTATCTCTACTGAAATAAATGCATTTGGACTTATCAGGTTCCTGTAGCTTTGGGACAGGTGACTAATATTCCTGACAGCTTGGCTGTAAATTTTTGTATTAGAAATAAATGCTGTATGACCTAGCAGAGTAACAGAGGATCCAGCTGCATTGTTGCTTTTCAGTCAGGCTGTAAAATAACAGAACAGTCTAACTCTTAGCAAAATAGTTTCTCTACTGATACACATATGATTAACTGTGTGTCCCATAGCTGCAAAATAATATTCAATGAACCTTCTTCTTCCAGGTGCTGCCTTCATTGGAGCTGAACCACACAAAGAGCACAGCAACATCAGAACTGCAGGAAGATAAATATCTCTGCTTTTATGCTTCTCTTTTATCCTAAACTTTGGCTGATTCTAGATACATATGAATCTCTGAAGATTTCTTACACAGAGGTTTTTACTTTCTTTTACAGATACATGGCCATTATCGATCCCTTGAAACCTAGGCTCTCTGCAACTGCTACCAAAGTGGTCATTGGGAGCATATGGATTTTGGCATTCCTGTTGGCCTTTCCCCAGTGCCTATACTCCATAACCAAGGTGATGCCTGGGAGAACTCTTTGCTATGTAGCATGGCCAGGTGGTCCAAAACAGCATTTTACGTAAGCTTTTGTTCTTTTAAACTTGTGCATGGTGGTGTCTAGGCTTGCAATAGACTTGGCAAAATCTCTAGCATTGTGCAGATACTCTACATGCAGAATAACTAACAGATTTGTTCACTGAGAAATACAGAGCCAGTTTTCTAAGTAAGGATAATAAAGCATTATATGTGATAAACAGAACAAATTTATTCTCTTGCGCATCTCTGAGTGTGCTCCCTCCAGTGCTGCACTTTTATCATTGCTCAACCTAAGATGGCTACTTCTATACAGAGAGAGATGGTCCGAATTGGGAACATAGCATGCAATTCAAGCAAGCTTCCTCTTTATCCTAACTAGGAAAACAAGGACTTCTAGTCTCTCCTTAGAATAATTTAGTTTGGAAAAGACCTCTAAGGTCATCAAGGCCAGCCACTAACCTTACACTACCAAGTCCACCACTAGACCATGTCACTAAGTACCACATCTACATGTTTCTAAATACATCCAGGGATGGTGAATCAATTGCTCCTCTGGCCAGTACCAATGTTTGACAACACTTCCCATGAAAAAAATTTCCTAATATTCAGTCTAAACCTTCCCTGGCACAGCCTGAAGCCATTTCTTCTCTTGCAATTAGAGAGAAGAGACAAACATCCACCTCACTACAATCTCCTTTCAGGTAGAGAATGAGAAGGCCCTAACGAGATGTTTTTCTCTACATCTCTTCATGAGAGGGTTGGATTTTATGACTTCATTCTGTTACACTATCACAATTACTTATGCCAGATATTAGTAAAAAAAAAAAAAATACTGGATAACCTGTAACTGGTTCCACTTTCTGAAAGTGAGAATATAATTCAATTCAATTAAATATATCCTGTTTGTCCTTCTAGCAGAATTAGGAATAAGGGGCTACTTAGGCATCTGTCCTTTCATGTCTTCACTGACATTTAAGAAAAACATTGTGTTCAAGGCTGAAAGCCTGTGTAACCATCTAGAATCAAATTTGACCTTTTGCTCTTTCTGAGGCAGGTGAAAGAAGTCCCGGTCATATGTAATTTTTATCACTTTAGGAGCCATACAAAGACATTTCTCTTTAGGGCAGGAAGGTCACACTCAGTGACAGCTAAGGATTCTTCACTGATCATTCACTAGGATTTTATCTGAAGTTGGCATTTAACCAGGAACTAACAGGAGGCAAAAGAAATTATTTTTGTTTTCCCAGAGTTTACATCAGCAATAGTGACTGTATTGCACACAGGCTACAGATCTGTGTTGTCTATGTGCAACAGACCTGCCATATGAAGAAGGGTGGGTGACAGGACTCTTATCAGGGTCTTTACATCAATATATCACTAAAATACTTATTTTTCCTCTTTCATTTAAGGTCCAGACTAGAGCTCCAAATGACTAGCTTGCCCTCATGATACCTGGCTGTGCAATTAAATCAATTAAGCTAGTTATGGACAAACATACCTTATTCTGCACTCGCTAATCATGGTAACTATAGAGTCATTCATAATATATACTAGAGCAGGCTCAGCATTAGACACCCCACAAAGCACAGGCATTAACATGCACATAAATTTGCAGTGCAATTCAAGACTTTCAAAAAGACAGCGAAAACAACAAGGACTAGCCGGTTAATATAAAACATGCTTTGCGCTAAAATAGCAGTCTTGACTTCTAGCAGCCCATTCCATTGGTATAGCTCCTTGGAAAGCACTTACCACCTTAATACCTTTTCATTGCAGGTATCATGTTATTGTGATTGTGCTGGTCTACTGCTTTCCACTGCTTGTCATGGGAATCACTTATTCCATGGTGGGAATTACCCTCTGGGGAGGAGAAATACCAGGCGACACATCCAACAAATATCACGAGCAGCTCAAAGCTAAAAGAAAGGTACTGTTCCAGTGAATCCCACTAAATGAATACTTATAAAATCACCTGCAATTATGTGGACACCTATCACAGTAAATTCTTTCAGAAACAACAAATCACTTGAAATAGCAGTAATGAGAGATCTCCTTCAATACAAAATTTGATTAATTTTGACAAGTCTTCTCTGTTCACTGTTGGGCTCTGTTCAGGCTGTTCTTTTTGTAACTTTAATGTTTGTCATTAAATAAAGGAAACATTTGGGTTTTAACTTCTTACTCCACATGTAGCAGTACATCCTGTGTCTGCTATGTGGAAACTAAAGCAAAATGTTAAGCCTTCACAGAGTTAAGATACTGAATTTTGAACAATGGCTAGCAAACCGTTAGCTCAAGTTTGGTAAGATTCTCATCCTACTGAAAAGTGAATCTTGCTGCAGTTCTCAGGTGATTAAGGTCCATGCATATTTGAGATAAGCACTGATCAGCCTGTTTGTAATAAATAAATTAGATTTTTAAACAGTAATTTTTTGTAGACAAGTTTTCCCAGATATTTTCCTTCAATCTCTTACACTGCAGATATTATTTAAACTAACTAGACTTGGGATTGCTTATGAACTGAGTATTTTACTATCTCCAGTTTAGTTTTCCTAATGTTGCAGTGCAATGAAGGTTTCTTTCCTATAATATTCTTTTTCTTAACCTAACTTTTCTTATTTAATAAGGTGGGCTCCTGCTTTTTATTTCTGACAAGTTTTTTTAATCCTAAAACGTATTTAACCTTTCAGATTTGAAAAAAGGTACTCTAATACAAACCTCTAATTCACAATGATGAGCACATTTTAATTTGCTCAGTTTGCTTCCTGATACTGTGAGTATGTTCGAACTGTGCAATATGCTACTATGCTGCAGCAATAGCAGAGTGGGGCTTAATTGGGTCTTGAGACAATACAAGATCTCCTGCAAATTCTGAAGAATACTAACATTTCCATTTCTTTCAGGACACTGCAGAAATCACTTTCTGTAACATACACAATTTGCGAAAGCAAATGTGGAAAGGAAATTATTAAATTATTGCAGAATCAGGACAAGCCAGAACTTCAGCACCTGTTACAATGGCTAAGTAAAATAATCATCTTGTGACATAGAAACTAGAGATCTCTGGCTTTCACTGTATGATATAAAGGGTCCAATTAAATCCCTTGAACACTTTAAAAACAGCGCCTGTTTAGAATTCTAAATATATACAAGAGACAAGGAAGAGCATCCTTAATTAAAGGATTTTAAAAGGTGAGACTATGAGAATGTATACCTTCAAGACATGCAACAAGGGAATTAAATTATGTGCAGATATATTATAACTGCATCAGTGACTTTATGGGTAGAGCTCCATGGCAGCACTTTAGCTACACTGCTGTGCTCTCCAGCAGGATTTATGAAATGACTGGTATTTGGAAATATGAATCATAATTGGTTATTCACGGGCAGGAACTAACAGACTGGAATCCAAATAAAGTCGTAATTCAGCCTGCCTCTGATAACATACCTAGTGCTTTGCCCTTTCCAGGCAAAGAAATAATCTGTTTTTCTTGCTATTTAGTATGTAGCTCTAGACATACATCTAGACATATATCTAGACATATGGAAAATCTATGCACTTACAATGAAGGAGAATATAAAATAGCTGACTATGTTTCTTATCAGGCAATGCTGCACTGTTTGCAAGAGGGCAAATGTGTCTGATTAGGGTTGTTTGAAAGGGAATTCAATATTAAGAAGGTAGTGAATGTAAGCTCATGTAAGACCTTTAAAAGAAACAATATTTGCCAACAAAAGATTCAAAGCTTGAGAAAGTTTCTAGTAGTTCAACAGAACTCATCATTTCATATATATGATTTGGCAATATAGTCCTGAATCCTCCTAAAAGATCCATCAAGGGACGAAAGATTCAAAGAATTTCACAGTGCACACTGTAGGTTGGACACCACAAAGTCAGGCTTAGTATCTTTAAGGTCAAAGACAAAATATTTAGAAATTCACGACTGGATGCTACTTTTGCTTCCCCTTTTTTTTTAACAGACAGCTCAAATATCTCAGAGATTGACCCATTTATATATGCCTGACATCAGTTTTTGAACTTCTGAACATTTGCCACATGCAGGGACTTTGCAGCCATTATCCCTTCTTCTTAAAGCTCCTGACATGAGACTGACTGATGATCAGCTGGGCATAATTTATTCTCCTGCAATTCCCATTTTCACAATATGGAATTATAGTCTCAATGGTGTCACACACAATAAGTTTATACAAGTGTCTCATAATGTTAATGTACAATTTACTAGGTCAAAATGTTCTTTACATTCACTGCAGATACTTGCTATCAGATGTTGTCTCTGTATCCTGTTTTTGCTATCTAACAAGTTCCAATCGCTCTTGCAGCTTTGCTTAACCAATAAGAGGGAATAATCATGTACTACAAGTAAAATCAGTTAGTATTGTTTTTAATCAAGAGATACAGTTCTGATACAACTGCTTTCTGAAAAAAAAAGAACATTTATCTCAACAGAAGATGCTATTGCCTGGCCACAGCGGGAAGAATACAGAGGAACAGAAAATGTTCTCCTTAACTTTTATATTTCCTTTACTGTTCTTTTTACTTATGACTGTTAACTTTGTGATAATATCCCACCAGGCATCTTTTTCAGTAACTTTCATTCCTCCACACTTATGCTTCTGCCTGTGTTTTCTGCTTCTCTTAACACAGCTTGAGGTGTCATTTCAACTTCTTTTAGCAATGAAGATTGAATAAAAGCCACATTGTTTCAATAGAAATTTTTTTCTCAAATTTGAGCATAAAATAAGAAAAAAAGCCCCATATATGTGCTAGTGAATCTCAGTCTCTGTGAGAAGTTCTGTATGAACACTTCACACATATTTATCTGGTTTGTTCTCTTTTTGTTTCCCTTCCTTTTCATAGATTTAGAGGAAGTCCAAGGAAGGGCAGCTAAAAATTATCAAAGGACTTATGAAGAGATTAAAATGGCCTGAACTTTTTAGTTTGGAAACAAGTAGGCCAATGGACAAGATTTCAGGGTTTAGAGAAACACAAAGGTGGTGGATGAAGTGCCTGAAGAACTGTTGGTCACCAAATCCTGAAATACAAGGACTAATAGGAGAGCAGCATAAGGCTGGTAGAAGAGACAGCACTTTAAGAAAGGGTAATTTAAAAGTTGGTAGAGGGCATCTGAGATGTTCTACTGCCAGATGTTTATGATCTCAGAGGATTCAGAAAGGTTTTAGGCAAATTAACAAACAATAAATTCATACAACTCCAACCTGTGATGGATCTCCACTGTCAACCAGGCCACAACACTAAGTGCCATGTCCATTCATTTCTTGAACACTTTTAGATATAGTGACTCCACCACTTCCCTGGGCACCTCTTCCAATGGCTGGCAACCCCTTCAGTGAAGAAATGCCTCCTGATGTCCAAAAATTCTCCCTAATGTCTAAGTAGATACTGAAAGGTTGAATCAGAGATGCACTCCTCTTTAATGCAGTCTTGGGTGCTGGGACAGTATTAGGAAAATAGAAGACAAAAAATGGCCAGGTTCATGGGATTTCCATAAAAAGCACCTCCTAGTGCTTCTGAGACAGAACAGTAGGATATATGGGCAACTGTTTGATTCAGAAGGAACTTTCCTATGTCTTTATGCTCCTGTTTTTACATAGCAGTGCAGCTATAAAAAACCTCCTGACTTCTCACTGGCTTTCAGTGCAACTAAAAATGCAGATTTTCCTTTTTTACTTCTTTACCACATATGAACAAATGACACAAAAACACATTAATATATATTTTATACCACACTTAACAAAGAAAAGCACTAGTTAGAAATAATGATACTTTTTCTGGCATTAAAAGGAAGGTACCCAACCAGGTCAGACCAAAAAAAAGATTAATTGTTTCTCTATGGAGTAGTTTATTGCAGAGCAGAGGCAGGGGGGAAAAAAAAAAAGCAAGAGAGTCAAAGCCTTAAAACACTGCAGTATGGCATCAAAACTCTCAAAATACTGAATTAATTATGGGCTGAAACAGATTTGAAAAAACAAGACTATACTCATGATGTTAAGTTGATTCAACATAAACAGGTAATGAGAATATTACACTATGAACTCACAGATCAGATTATACCAAATAATTAACTCTGAAATCAGAGATCCTTCTAGTTAACACTAGTTAACAAGCAACATTTTGCTCTAAACTGACAGACTAGGGTTAGATACTGCTCCATTCATAAAATCTTTTGTAAAAGTTTGCATCCAGCCATGTGAAACAAAATGTTTTGACACTCTGGGTCCAAGGGTTTGTCTTGCATGTGACTTCCTACACCATCTTGAAACTTCAGTTTTATCCTACATATTTATTCAGACTTCTTCAAGATTAGAAAGTAATTGCTTCCTCATGGGACTGCATAAAGACATGGTAAGTTTTAAATCTTCCCTGTTATTTAAGCAGTCCATCTTCTCCTGGCTTATCCCAGCAAGAGAACCAGCATTGCAATCTCCACTAACTTATATATTATATGCCATGTTCAAAATGACATAAGGGAATAGAAGTTTAATACAGCAGAAAGTAAACATAACTCGATTATCCTAAATTCAATTAAAAATACCTCCTGCAATCAACTACTCTACATAAACTTGTACTACAGACTTCAAGGGAAAGCCAAATCTTCACAGCTGATGCCCTTATCAACACTGAATCATCACCTGTTACTAGTTTTTAAAAGTCATACAGTAGGAAACACAGAATGTTTTTTGTCTTTTCTCAGGCAATGCCAGGTTTGCCAAGGCTGCATGAATGTCAAAATATTCAATAGACACATTTAAGTGTGCAAAGAGAGCCAAATCCTAGAACACCCTGTATGTAGGATGAAAGCATATGGACTACAGATCACCCAAACCTGCCATGCAACAGCAGTCTGCTGAAGAGAACTTATATTGCCATTTTGCCTTTCCCATCATTTATTTATTCGTGGAGCATGAGTGTTTCCACCTTGAAGATTCATTTGTGCTGGTGCACCACAGACAGAAATGACTGCCATGGTGGTGTCAGAGCACTTTGCTCACACACTGACCAGGTGTCCACTCCAGAATGGTGCAAACATACACAAAGGGCCATGGGCAGTTTTCCCCTGGGAAGGCACCTCTTCCCTTTAGCTGATCTTACATTCAGTGTGAGGGGTGATATGTGAAACAACCTACCCATCCTGTTGTGGGGTAATGAGTGCAGAAGCTCCGTTTGCTATGAATAATGTGTATCTTCTGCCAAAAATAAGGGCCTGTATAATGTTTTGGTCCAACCATACTCATCTTCTGTAAATGGGTCTACTCTTTGACTTAGCAGAGATTGACAATGAAAACAAAATGCAAAACAGAATAAATAAATATTAGAGGAGAATTCACATAGAAGATTAAGCTGGAGAAATAAACATTATTTTGAGAAGAGGTGATCTCACTGATCTAACAGTCATAGCACTATGGCTTATATTATAATGTGTGGGTGGCTGTAATGCCTGAGCAGCTGAAATTTCATACAGCTACAGTTAAATTATATTTATCCAAAATGCTGATGCATTGTGAGCACCTGGCCAGCCAAAGCTCTGTTGTGATTGAAAACCACAGGTGTACTTCAGTGCAGCCACATTCATAAATTTGGCAATCATTGTTCAGCACATTCAAAAAGACTTAGTAATATGAGGTTGAATAACAACTTACACCAGTTAGCACCATTTCTGTCCACTCCACTGCACTGTTAACAGCCAACAATCAAGAGAAACAGAGATGCTTTTTAAAGATTGCAGTCCTTACATAGAAATGTCTGCTGATTAATTCCTCAGGCAATTGAAGGTGTAACAAAAATACCAACGTGGCAGCTTGTTATGCTCACACATTGTTTCCTCTATGCGAAATAGAAAGAACTCACCAAAAAGTTTCTGAAGTGATTAATCTGACTTTATCATCTCCTAGTTTTAAGTCAGTCTCCTCCAAAGTTATAATCATGTAGTCATATATGTCAGGCTTTATGAAACTACTCTAGAAATTAAATATTTTTGAAGATTTTCATATCAATGAGTCATAGAAAGTTTTAAACACCAACTTCATCTGTGGTTGTGTAAAACAGGAAGAGAGAATTCTCAGCTGGTTTTAAAGGCTCTTCAGAAAACAAACTCATCCTTTGTTTGCCAGACACTGGAAGATGTTGAACTGTGTCCAGTACTTTCTCCACTTATTCGCTGAGTGTCAGTTTGTGTCTTTCAATATTGCAATGTTAAATGAAAACAGGACAGGAACCAGCCTTCAAGGCCTGTCACCACAGACAACTAACAGAACTCCTCTGATACCATCTTAAACCTCCATCTTCTAAAAAAATCTCACCAATCCTAGAGTTTTCCAAGCTAAATTTCTTTACAGACAGCTCTATCTATTCCATTATTTTCACTTGGCTTAATTAATTACTTAACATCCTGCACTGGTGTCACCTCTACAGATGCTTTTATGTCAATTTCTTCTCTCAGTCTTTGTTTACATTTGTTACATAAATGAAACAAGTGTTTTTGATCTTTTATATAAAATCTTTATGCAACAAGTGACTAAAACCAGACAAGGAATGCCAGCATTGTAGTGTCACCATGGTCCTGCACAGGGATCAGTCCCTGTTCTCCACTGAGAATGCCTCGTCTGGAATATCCTAATATCTCATTTTTTCCTTTCATTAAACGGATGACCTGGTCATGCTATAATAAGCCAATAACATCTGTCTCCTCCTCATTTGTTCACAGCAGGCAAACAAATTCCCTGCAGATAATTTTTTATTCGTACTTAATTGAGCAAATCCCAGAATTTTTCTGAGTATGATCCCACCTATGGAAGTATAGAGTAAAATAACCTGTCAAAACTAGCACAATACCAGTCCAGCAGTTCCTATCTGCTCTGTGATATCTGTCACTGCCACTACTCCACCTAGGGACACAATCACTACTGGTACCATAAAAAGTATGGACCAGCACTGTGAAACTGCATTTCTGCTCCCACAGTTCTTCCACATCCCAGTTCTTTCTCTGCCTTGCTTCTGTAGCAGCAAAGCTATTCAGAAGTGTCTTGTCAAACTTATGACATGTCTTTATTTTGCTGTACAAAACTCCTCAGTAAATACATAAAATGAGGCAGATCTCAAGACTGATACCTAGAGAATATATCCCAGACTAGAGAGAGAGAAGTATTAAATACTTTCTAATATTTTTTTTTTCTCTCAACTACCTTTCTAGTGCAGTGTTTCCCAAATCATGCTCAGTAGTAAAATGTAACAGGTAAAATTACTTACAAAAATTAGTAACTAAAGATAGGTTTCCTCTCATTCTGCTTCAGGGTATCTCTTACTATGATATCCTTAACTCGGACCATTTATGGGAAGTATGAAATAGCCTTGTTAATATAGTAGATGCAAACCAATCCTAATGAAGCTAGAGCATGACTTCACAAACTGTTACACATGCCTAAAACTGGGTTTGTAACCCTGCAGATGAAGTTAGTTACCCAAGGAGATGTGACATGATGCTTAGTATGCTTCCTACAGAGCACAGATGCTTACCCTGCCTGCTGCTCTTCCCCATGGCTCTGCATGTGTGGGTCAGGATTGGCCATTAAGAAGGTTATTGGACCAGACTGCAGATGTTAGTGTTCCCCCAACATTTTGAGCAGTTGTTCCATAACCATAAAGACAAATACGCTGCCAGACTCACCAGATTTCTATTAACACAACAGTCAAAATCTCTACTTGCAAGTAATTGCTATTATGGCTAATAGTTTGCAGAATATTAATTTTTTTAAGCTTATTTTCTCTTAAGTTTAAGAAAAACTTCAAAATGGTAATGAGGGTAAGAGTATCATATGAATATCTTTCAGGTGAAAATACTAGCAGAATAGGATATCTTTTCCTATTTTGATCAGTAATACATTCCCAGAGTTATCAAAAATCTCCAAAAGAGAGACAGAGTACTGACAGGAAAGCCCATTTTTGATACTTTCTCTTACCAATAATTAATTCCTGCACAATCATTACAATTACAATGTATGAGCCCCTCCATAAACACATACACACAAAGAAGCACCTTTTTTCCAGTAGGATGAATCAGAATAACTAATAATCTTTGCTTTTAAGTTTCAAAAAGTTCTGTTAAATTCTTTCTATTACCAAGTACATGGACTGAGAACCTACTGAAAATGTACAGAATGAGCAAAGTAATTATTAATGTGGTGAATCACAATTTTTATTTCTCAGTCTCACTCTTCACATGCTTAGAAATTGCCTAGGGAAAGACTTGGGCATGAAGTACAGGGGACTTACTGTCATTGCATGTTAAACCCGAAATATTTTTTACAGAGCTATTTTATGATCTTAGAACTTCAGAAAAAAAGGGTTCACCTGTTCTCCTTTTCACGATTTTTTTTTCCTAGCAATTTGTTCTCTCTTTAATGATCTGCCCATAATTTTGAACAAGATTTCCTATTGAGGTAAAAATAAAGCCATACCTCCTGATCATTTTCTGAACGACTGACACAGTGAAATATAACAAAATTACTGGAAGTTGCTCTTCTCTGCTCTCTGTCTCCAAATAGCTACAGAGCACTCAGCAGAAGTACCAGCTTCCATTCATTGCCTCAAGTTCCTAAAACTCAGCTGTGAACTGTGAACATCTTTCCACACCCATCATCCATACTTCAAGCAGCAACCACAGAGAAGTAAAAACAGAGTAAATACTTAGAATGGCTTTATACTGTGCATAAACCTTGCTAATTTAAGTATTTACAGACAAAATTGATGTAAGTTTTCTGGTCAATACCTTTTTATAGAACAGCTGGTAATATCTCCAGGTCAGGAGCAGATTTAAGAGATTGGTTCTGCATGGTCAGTAAATTGTGGACTTACAGTTGCTGTGATGTTCCTCCTTGTTATTTTTATATTTCTGATCACTGTTGGCAAAAAATTTATGTGAAATATAAAGTTCAGGCACAGTCCTGGGACAAAAATTTCTGCTTACTAATGCCGCATATTTTTAAGAATGGAAGAAACACTAGGTTAGCAGACAAAAAAATTCAACAATGTTTCACTCCAATGTTACTGAGCTCAGTGTGTCTTCAAAAGCATTGCTGAATCCAACTACAGATGTTTGTTAATAATAGAACTAAGATACCTACGAGAAAGACAAATGAAAACCAAGTGTCTCTTTTTCAACATTCAGATTTTCAGCATGGAGATTATGATCTCCATGTTTCAAACTACTGGGTTTTTTAAGACAGACTTCATTTTCTCTGTGCAGTTTCTCCCCTAGTTCAAGTTGGGGACCTGACCCTCCAGACTGATAAGCTTAAAATCCCACATTCAGGACAAAGTGTGTTCTTTAGGTTGTATGCAAATCTTTTCACCAGCATATAAACAAACCTTGGAAACAGACAGGAGAGAGTACATAAGAAGCCCCTTCCTCATCGAGTCCCTGTAGGGAAGTCATGAACAAATTAATATTAGCATGAGTTTTCCATCTGCTGAGCTTTCTGGAATACTGCCAAGCATCTGTGTGGTGAAAAGCCCAGGAAATCTGATCTAGATCACCCATTTTGGAGGACTGCAGAGCCAAGACCTGTATATTCAGCAGAACAGAACTGCAGTTCCCACATTACACTTACACACTTTTGCATTTATTACAGGCTGCTCTTCATGTCAAACAAAACTTCAGCACAGTTTTTTCTGAGTCAAAGCAGAAATCTACACACCTGCACACAGAGAGGTATCTACGTTAAGTTCATTAATGCCTCCACCTAACAAATCTACTCCTTCAACTCAAGCATTTAATTCTTCAGAAGTTTCTGCACTGCAACATTGTAAATAACCTATTCAAAGCACTTTTATTTCATTACTCATCTTCTGGGGTGGATAGAAGTAGTTTTTTTATTTCTCCAGGTTTTAAAGCAGGTTGCCTGGAAACAGTTTCAGCCACCCTGGCATGGGTCAACTTATACCTTATTCCACAAATTGGGCTATCACAGGAGTATCAAACCAGTGCAATAATGACCAATGTGCTGACCATTATGGCCAAGTCATGTGGATACTTTAATACTTGAAGCAATGCTTGTCTGTACAAAAGTAGATGCTGTCAGGAGAATGACACTCCTGATACTTTTCACCAATAATTGACCAGAGCATGTACCACTTTTTATTGACCAAGTACTTCCATAATGTTCCGTATGTGAGTTAAAAGCCTACTTCTCCTAATAAATTCACAACCTTGTACAGATATTTGAAGAATGACAAAAATAAACTAGGTGCATGAAATGCAGAATACAAACCTCTACATCACTGACATTAAAAGTTTCCTTTGAAGTCAATTTAAATGAAAGTAGACTGAGGGACAATATTACATTTTTTTTCTTTTTTTTTTCCTTAGTTGGTAATAAACATTTTTTCTTCAAACTTCGAAAGGGGAGATGCTACTACCACTGCAAATGCATAATTATGATGGCAATTAAAAAATAGCTTTAACTGTGCTTTTTTCCTAACAGAATTTTGCCATGCAATTTAAACAAGTACAGTTCGAGAATAATTCATAGTTCAGTTCTTATCAACAGAAAAGAGACGAAAGAGGTTTTTCAAACCATGTAGCAAACAATCTGCATTCCTTCCTATTATGTTCTTGTGCCAGAATTCTGGAGAAATATAGCAAACATTCAAATGGCTTCCAATTATATATGTCACTTATTTAATTCCCCTAGTTGAATAAGCTGGAAATTAAACAATTCAAAAATTAGTCTTTCCATATGAAATAAGAGCCTGTGATCTTATTTTGAAGATAACCAAAGGTACTCATTTTAGGTTCAGGAGGATAGTTTTAATTATAAGGAGCCCACATAAAGTAAAACACATGTAAGATGGTATACAACCTTTGCATAATTCACTAGCATAATTCACCATGGCATAAGTTGTTTATTGCAGTGTCCAGTATACAAAATCTACTTTTCAAAAGAGAACATTCAGTAGTGCCATTCCTTCTTAAGTCTTATATGGAAAATTAAACATTGAGCCTACAACAAGGATTAAAGGCTCCAGAACACTTTCAGAATTGTGTCAGGAAGTGGACTTCAGAATTAACTACACTTTGAGCAAAACAAAAGAAGATATAGTTATTTTATTTCCCCCCACAACAAATCTCATATTCAGTTGAGGCATGGAAATGAATTATGCCCCATCATTCATTCCATGTAAGGAAAAAAAGTATTGTAAAATAAGTGGTAGTATGAATCTAAAGTATAAAAGCACTAGATCAGCTTTTTCACTATTTTTCCAGAACTAGATCTCAGGTGGATAATCATACCCAATAATGCCAATCCCACAACAGCCACTCAAGAGTCGTTCTCTAAAGAACAGAAACTTCTTATGCTCCTCCTTCTTATGCTTAAGACCAAGGCAATGATACAAGGCCACCTACCTTTACTTGTTGCCCAGCTTACAGAAAAAACCTCTTGGTTTGAGCAGCAGACATTAGCATATTGCCTAATATCCAACAATCTCTTGTGAGAAGTTGAGAAATCTCTAATTCGATAGTGTGGAAACTTTTCCTCCTTGCCCCCCATCAGATGCTTGTAAAATCATACATTCTCAAGGAAAATAAAACTGAGCAAATTACCCCTTTTTTTGCAATGCAACAGATATTTCTTGGCATGCTGAGAGAAACTCAAAGTCACTGTCAAACCTGTGTTCTATGCAACTTTGGGGAAACATCATGTAAAAATGTCAGTAGTTAAGACAACTCATAAAAAATGTCAGGATTGCTTTGGTTTGAGGGGAGTCCCACATTTTAGCCTTTGGAAGAAAGCAAACTAAAAGCTACTTCACACTAGAAGAGAATATATTTTTGAACTTTAGAGCTTATCTAACAAAGTAAATTATTATGAATTCTGTTTACAACAAGGGATTATGCAAACTGAAATGAAAAACAGTTTCTTTATTTCAAGTAACTGAGAAAAAGAGATGGAAACTGCAGGTCAGAAGACTAAAATTATCTGGAGGGCTGGAATTGGCTAATACTTTACTGGCTGAAAGACTTACAAACTCTCTCATATGTTCTCCTCCTAAATGTGCATCTTCCTCAGCTAGTAAGAATTCATCCTTTCCTATGGGCTGAAAGAGTACGGAAAATCCCTGAGTTTGTCAAAGCTCTTGGTACCTTAGAAGTCAGTTCTGTCTCTATACTATTGCCAGTAGAATTACCTTTGAATCCAAAATTTCTTGCAGAAGAGAGATACTTCACTCCAAATAAGCATTGTGGAGAATTAAAGGCGTATTGGTGTTCCTTTCTCTCTGGTGCTTCATGCATAAGTGCCATGTGTGTCCCCAGGACTGGGAAGTGGGTTCACTGGCTGCATCCTAACACATTGTGAAACGTTAGTGGCATTTTACTTCTCCCAAAAGAGCACAGGGCAAAAGTTATGATTGCAGGGATTATCTTTGAACTGTGTTTAGCTGTATTCATGAATAAATAACATCCAGAAGAGGGTAAACAAAGCCATTCTTACACTCCATGGGTTCCTAAATCATTTGTTTCTCATTTATATCTGCATAACACCCAGGAGTAAAAGTTCCACAAGTAATTAAATTGTTCTGTGTGATAAAAGTGCAAATGAAATCAAAAGCCAAATTCCTGGACTTGTAGAAGCAGCAGCATCAAAGATGACTTAGAAAGGCAATAAGGATCTGCAGAGAAGATTGAAAAGAAAATGATTGCATGGTCCAAGTCTTAGATACTGCTGACAAATCAACATCCTGCAATGTGAATTGCTGTGTTCCTTTAGCAGCAACTGAGTCTCTCAGAAAGCTATATGTTATTCCCAACCTTTCAAGAGCTGCTCTCAATGCTACATCTTAAATCAGACTACTTTTCTAGCTGTTCTTCATGCATAATAAAAACAGGATGGAAAAATAAATGTACTTGCTGTTTTTTCTGAATGTAGCAGAATCTGTTAGTTCCTTTTCTCTTTTACTGTTCCAAATGTTTCACAGCAAAGGCAAACTTGCCAACTCCAATTCCAATTTTTATTAATTATATTCTATTTATCCAATTTATAAAACAACAAGAATAAGTTTAGCAGCAAATTTTAAATAGTAACAATTATAAATGAATACAATCAAAGTATTGAATACATGTATTTTAGTATATATAAAATTTGGGAGTAAGTAATTTGGTATAATTGAGGTTTGTATAAAACATAAGCAAAACCGACTGGGGGTACGGGGAGGGACTCGCCCTTCCTCACCAAAGCATCAAGGGTAACAATCCCACTTACATACTATATGCTAATCCATATTAATACAGAATTTTCTAGAAAACTCCTCCTAGTTTCTATTCGTAAAATCTACATCACTATGTTGTTTGGTGCATGCTCTACTAATGGGTTAGGGGTCTCTCATTCTTTTGAGGGTCTTATTTCCGATGAAGGCTCGTTGTCTTCATCAGTGTCAGCTATGTAACCTTGCAGGTAGCACAAGTGCACTAAGCTTGGGTTATATAACTGAGCATAAATTCCCACAATAAAACCTTATTTAAGTTCCATGCCTGGAATCATCACAATTTGGCCCATTCCAAGGTCAAAACTTTTATTTCTAGATGCTGCTTATCAGACCTATGTCCTTCTACTACTCCCTTCCAACATCCTTCTTCGACTCCCAACATCTGGAGGATGTCCTTCGTGCTGTCTCATCCAGCTCCCTCCCCCTACCCCACTCTGTAACAATTGTCTTCTATCGATTTAAATACAATTTTGCTAATATAGTTACAATTTAATTAGCACGAGTCACATTTGTCACACAACTAACTTATATCGGTTTTGCTCTTTTAAATACATTTTTTTCTTGTTACATCCATTTATGAAAGAATGCTCCTTACCCAGACAGAAAGGATTTAAAAGAATGGACAAGACCACAAAGCACATAAATTAACTTTCTTTTCTAGATATAGTTTTTCTCAGACATAGGCAGCAGTGCATCAATATCAGCAGAACAGGTTGATGAAAATTAATGTATAAAATAAATACTTTGATTTTCCATTACAAATCTAGCCTCAAGACTTGCATGCAGGTTGTACAACTGGGAGACTCAGTAAAACTCACTTAATGGAAGTATTGCCTAGAATAGAAAGAACCCTCTTTCCTCCAGTCATGCTGCCCACAATACACACAGAGGGAGATAGAACAGAACACCAGGGGAGAATGGTGCCACTGGGATAAAAGATTTTCACTTCAATTCACATTTTTGAAAGCTCCATGGTGAAATGGTGGCAGGAACAGAGCTAGACTTCAAGCAAAGTAACTGAATTCAGTAATTTTCTTGCTTTAGAAATGTTTCTTAATACACAAGAGCAAGCCCTTATTAATGAATTCTATGCAAGTCAGAATGGAAGGAAAAGCTACTGAAAAATGGTAACATCTCAAAAAAGTGAAACAGAACAGACCTATTAAAAAGAAATTTTTTTTTCAGTCACAGGTTTAAGTAGTCAAAAAACAACCTGAACACTGAAGCTGTCTTTTACACTCTGCAGCTGGACCTGTAAAGTGTCACTGGGGTTTCTTTAGTGAAACATCACAGTGTACTCGGAAAAGAAAATCAAGTTTCTGTGGTAAATTCATACCGGGCCTGTTTCATTTATTTTCTGTTGGTTTATGGGCACTTGTTCATCAGAATTTATTCCAAGTAAACTCAAGGTGCCCTGGGTTTACAGACCTTGAAGTCACATTCCATTCAGTTATTGATATAATCAAGAAATGAAACTTTACACTGGAAAGACCAATGTCACAGACAAGAACTGCAGCTATAAACTGCAAGGTATGGCCTTGCACAGTGTGCGCCTCCCTCTGAAAAGGAAAAACACATTGGAATTATCTCCTCCCATTTCTTCTTTTTTTTCCCCTCCATTTCTGCCAACACATAGTCATTCTTAGATAATGAAATGAGAACAGACTAGGGCTTTTTGATTCCTCTCACACCTTGTGTTTGACTTCTAATTTAACCTTAATTGTCTTGTGTTCCCAACAATTTTACATCACACAGACTTGCAACATCTCACTTATCTTCTCCTAGGAAATATGTCAATAAGTGCACTGTACGATATAAATGCTCAAAATGATATGCAAGCCTCAGTGATTAAGAATGTAAAGTGTTTCACTCTCTGTCATTCAAGTGACTTGTTATTCCACAAATTAAATCAAACACTAAAGTCCATTTAAATCATCTGTAGCTTGTTTGACTATTTGCTTCAAAAATTTCTGCTTTCAGGATGATCATGACTTAATATTTAATAATGGATTTCCAGACAGAAAGAGCAATAAGAAAACCTTACAGTAATCTCACTCTTTTTTAAAAGATGAGCATTTTGTTTTAAACAAAAGAGTAACCTTTTGTTTAAAACAAAGAGGAAAAGATGCAATTCTCTAAGGGCGATTTGGCATTTTTCATTTCAAAACTTAAAAAAAGTTAAAACATTCAAAATTAGAATTAAATTGCCTGAAATTGTGACAAAATTGTGGATTTTCTTTGCAGGGCAAAAGTTAGTTTGGGATTTCTGGTCCCTTGAAGAAAACCTGAAATATTGTATTTAATAGTAATTTAAACAAACTTCATTCCTTCTGCGTTGATTTTCGCAGCATTTGAAATCTAAAAGCTATTTTTTGTACAGCTTGGGAAGGTTTATTAGCTTTAGGAGACCTTTAAGTAGACTCTGGAAGCACTGCCCGCCTTGCCCTTCAATATAACACAGAAAACTAGACAATGATCATTTGGATGTCAGAAAAAAGACAAACAACTTTCTTTTGGAAAAAATTAACACAATTGAGTATGCCAGACAACCTGGACTCTTTTTGTGATTTCTAGCATCTCTGAGGCATGAGTGACACAGTGTTCAACCTGATTAAGCTACATTAGTTGCTGGGAAGCTCTACTATTTTGGTTCACAAGCACTGCATAGATGAAATGTACACTGTAAATACAGATTTACCTGTTTACATTTTGAAAATTTGGAAACAAAAATCATTTCATTCAGTACCTATGATATTCCAATGATGACTAACTCTAGGAACAATTTCCCATGCACAGCTGGTACTGCAAGACTTGCTAATTAAATATCAAAGTAAGTAATTAGACTCTCAAGGGTTCTGAAATTACAGAAGTCTTGAAAGGTGCTGAGGTAACACTTATCATTCCTGACAGACCTATAACAACAAAGCAACGAGCAAAGTTCACCTGTAAATCAATGACATGGAGCTTAAGTACCATGGTAAAACTAGGGAGTTAAGGCTTCTATCTATACAATGTATGCAAGGCAGAGGTGTATAAATTCTCAGCAGAACAGTGGAAGTTATGTTGAAAGCAGTGAGATAGTGAGGCTATTTAATGATAGACTGTGATTTGACAACATATTTTTATGTATCACTTCACATACATAGTTCAGGCCAGAAATGTCTGTCCAGATAAATTTATAACCTCTTCCCCCCTACCCCAACAAATCACATATATAGTCCCATAAACTCCTATATATGCCTAGATGTAGACACACAGTTGGTGTGTTGCCTTCCTTTATTTAAATACTGATCTTCCTGATCACAGAATGATTTATAGTTAACTGATGAAAAGTGTGTCAGTAGAACTATTATTAATGTTGTATATGTGGCCAGATGCCTCTTTTTTACCTTTAAGTGATGATCAGTGCAAATATATCAGCAATAATAAGTATTCTTATAAACAAAATCTTGCACATAGGATTACAGTCCTATCCAGCAGGAAAGATTGTTAATTGGTGCCAGCTATTAAATCAAAAATTGCTTCATGTTTCCCATAGGAAGATGTAATGCAAGTTAAGGAGGACACCATAACATTTATATGTAAAATGATTTGTGTTAGTTGGAATTTTACAAAAACATTAATCATAGACATTTAAGTATGGAAAATTTCAGCTCTTTGAATTTCTCTCCTGGTAAAACTAAAAACTAGTTTTGAAATGGCAGCTCGTACAGAGAAAATGAAGGAACTGTTCATAGAGATCCCTGTTATTCCTCAGCATTCACAAGTACAAATGAATAAGAGACCTCCTAGCATAGATCCATCATGTCTAGTTTCATTTTAGCTACAGAAAGAAAACCTTTGGTGCAAACATGTGACATATTGTGCTGAAAATGGTAGCTGGACTAGTATTTGACATAGCTGAAAAAAGAAAGATGGGAGTGAAAATTTTACATGAGTCACAAGCTTTCTTTGTGTGTTTGGAGCACAAAGCAGAGCTCTTCTTCATTTGTGCTTACTGGAAACTATGGTAGCTAACAGATGTTGTGATGCCTGCAGAAAACAACAAATAAAGATCACCAGCCAAGGGAATTGTTAGGCTCTGAAATCACACAGGATGCTGCAGTTGCTCATATCCTACAACTTAGTGTTACTTAAATCACATCTAAAAACTGGGGACAAGAAATACACTTGCAGACCACAATAAAAATAGACACCAAAGTCAATAAAAGTTCAAAATGAGGTTTCCAAATAAAACACTCTGTAACCTTATTCCATAATTAGATGTACAGAAAAAAAGTGATATTTTAGATATCCAAATATAAGTAAGCAAATACATTACTTGCAAAAATCAATACAAATAAAGTCAGGGAAGATTTTCATGCTATTTTTCTTAGGAAAAAGAGGATCTCCAGTCAAGAAAAAAATAATTAAGAGAGTTGCATTAAAAGTAAAAACTATACAAAAGCATATTCAGCTTTCCTTTGACTAACTTTAAAAATTAATTACAGGAAAATTATTAATAGATGTTGAAATGCTAGTCCAAATAAAAAAGGCTAAATATCATTATTACTTCTTTCAGGTGGTAAAAATGATGATTGTGGTTGTGCTGACATTTGCCGTCTGCTGGCTGCCCTACCACATTTACTTCATAGTTACTGGGATCTATCAACAATTAAATCGCTGGAAATACATTCAGCAAATCTATTTAGCCAGCTTTTGGCTTGCCATGAGCTCTACAATGTACAATCCCATTATCTACTGCTGTCTTAATAAGAGGTAAGAGCTGGTTATAAAATGAGGTGCATAACTTCACCAAGAATACAAATTGCTTAAATGCAAAAAAGACAAATTTTTACTTAAATAGTTTTCAGTTAGTGGGAAAGAAAACAAAACCTTCCTTTAGGTTTGTACTTGAAAAGAATCTCCAAGAACCCAAAGGTGGACTTCCAGTAAATATTTTGGTCTACTTAAAATTTCAGAGCAAAATTCAGTTTTCAGGAACCAGTCCTTCCCATGTCCACCTGCAAAATTTAAAAAACTATAGCAGTTTAATGTTTTTTGATCTGCAAAATATTAAAATAAAGAAGATGGTAATTAGTGATATAGAGTGCAAGCTGTCTGCTCACTAATTGTAGCCCCAATTTTGTTTTGCTGGAACAATGTAATACAATATGTGATTTACTGTGTTTTGTATATCTCAGTATTAGATTTTTACTGTGCTCCAAAATTACCAATAGGCTGATAAATATTATACAAATATTTATATTCTCATTACTTAATACTAAGTTACAGTATTGTTTGATAGCAACAAAATTATGCTCTGAATTTCAAAGGCACTGCACCTGTTGAGTTTGGTGACATTTTACAGATACTTGCTAGTCTGAGACTACTGCACTGAAGAATGGACTCAAGTCTTTCAACTTACAGGACAAGGATCTACACAAACATCCTGGCCATTCTAGTCATCAATATTTCTTCTAGCATTACTGAATAAATGTAGAACCAAGAACAATTAATTACTTCAATAACTCAGTCAGTAGGAATCAATATTGAATAAGTGATCTTAAATGCTATTTCAAATCTCTTTTGACTTAGCAGCCAGAGTCAAGTTTAATTACTGTCAAACTTTATACCAAGTGCAAAGTATTTCTAAACTCCCACTAAAGATCAAACAGTACCTGAAAAAAGGAGTCTAATCAAGAATGAAGTGAACTAATCCTAATGACTTTTTATTGGCGCAAAAACACTGGCTTCCTCCTCCTTGATGAAGATAATTTATGATGATTAACATTCATGATCTTTTAAAAAGACAAGGTAATGACTAAATTCGTAGAGCCTTCTGCCTCTTTTCATCATTTACAACTGTTTAAAGATGAGGCAAAATTTTAGCATGCCAGAACAAAACCATAACTCAAATGGCAAATTTTCCATTATTTTCAACAGAAACCAGATTTCAGTAAGTGTCCAGTGTCTGCAAAATCAAAGGCAAGGAAGAACGAGGCCTCATATTTTTCAATTACTACCATAAAACTTCTAAACCAATCCTATTTTCTTAAACTTTATGGCACAGTTACAAAAGTAGTCATAAAAAAATAACATCTCTGATGTGGTTTATGTTGACACCTGCAAACTGCAAAATTAAATGTCTGGATTAAAGCATACAGCCAAAGAAAAATTAATATTTTGAGACATACTAAAGGTCACCTTGTTCAGAATTTGATGCAAGAATGAAATCCCGGTGACGGTTTTCTTATAATTAAGTTCCATATTGAAATGAAGATACCAGAATGTCTGCTTCCTTTTCATTAAGTAGGAAAATAGAGCTTGTTGCTGGGAGTCAGATCAATTCATGCCTCTGCTGGATCTAGGATCAGAGTTAGAACATCTATCCCCAGCCTCATCTTCCAGGCTAATTAGGATATTACATATCTAGATAAAGAGAGCATTAGTTCAAGATGAAGAAACATGCCCAGAATTAGAAAGTGGATGGAAGGTACCAAGAAAAGTAAAAAGTAATACAGTTTAAAGATGTTTTGGTTTTACAATTTCAATCACTAAATCCATTTCCATCAGAGGTTGTTTCAGTATTTTTCCAAAACATGGACTGCACGTAAACAGAGAATGCTGTTTAGCAACCTACCTGCTCAGCTGTCATCAAGTGAGAATTCCATAGAAAACTCAAAAATTTGAAGGAAAAGTCACTAAAGTCACTTCTGTGAGATACATTGACTGTAACTGAACTCTTTAAGTGTTTTTTTTTACATGCAGTTATCACTGTGGGAGTGGAACCCTTGCTCCAAAAACCTTACAGACAGGATAAACAACAGAGTTGATTGTTAAAACAAAGCAAGAGAAGCAAGACAAGTGAGAAAGTCAGATAAGCTTTAGGTCTAGATGAAAAGAAGTTCTTTTCCCAGTTATACACAGATATATAGGAAATTGCTTTTCCAATATATTAAACTTTTATTCTGGAAATGCATACACATAAAACGTAGCAATGTCTTTATGGTGAATCCTCACCTCTGTATAAGTATTGCAAACACTGATGTTCTAAAGCCTCAAGACGTCTGTTTGTATATTGCTCACATTCAGACTTCAACTTGCTAGGATGCTCTAAATTATTAACAATTATTTTTCAAATATTTTACATGAACAATTACTAGTCATTATATCATTCACATACAAACATCTCTATTACAGAGAAACAAAGAAGGGATATTTAAATTTGGAAACTGGGATGGTATTTTAGAAACAAGAATGTTACAAAGTTTCTTGCTACAAAAAAGATGAAAATAGGTGCAGATTTCACTAGAGGTCTAATTTCTGTGAAGACACTTCTATGACAGTTGGTGGTTGTTACTTTGCGTGGGCAAAGGACAGGAAATTCATTATAACGAAAATACCACTGCTAAAATGCAGGTAAAGCATATAGAAAATCAGAAATTGAAATTAGTTGTTACCAGTACCTTTTTTGCCCTAGTCAGACTTCAGTCAAGGAAACTTCCAATGACTTGACCAGACCCAGGCCTAGGGGCAGGATAATTGGCTCAGTCAGTGTCCTGCCAGCACTGGGTATGTTTTCAAATGAAGGCTTGAGGCTGGCTCTCGCAAGCACAGGCTTTCCCCAGGCTTCTTTCCTCCTAGGTTCCGAGCTGGCTTCAAGAGAGCTTTCCGCTGGTGCCCCTTCATTGAGGTGTCCAGCTACGACGAGCTGGAGCTGAAGGCAGCCAGGTTTCACCCCACCCGGCAAAGCAGCCTCTACGCTGTGTCCAGGATGGACTCCAGCATGACAGTGGTGTTCGACACCAGCGATGGAGACAGCATGCATGCCAGCCATAAGAAAAGAGCAGCTCCAAGGGACCTGAACTTCAATGGCTGTTCACAGAGGAATTCCAGAACTGTCTCCACGGCCTCAAGCCTCATCAGTTCACTGCACAGATCAGCAGATGCTTACTCCTAATCATTTCACATTGCTAGAAGGGCAACACTGGACAACGTTCTCCTACTTTGGGTCTGGGTATTCATACCACAGGAAAGCAAAACAGATTCCACTAACAAACCCTAGCTATAAATATTGTGAGACTTTTGGGATTCTCTTACCTTTTTTGCTTTGGGAAGAAAGAGGAATTTGAAGATATAAGTATGTCTCAGTCCAAAAGCATAGTCGCACCTTATGCACAACAATGTTTGTAGGGATTGTCCAAAATAAACCAATGGCATAAAAACTTTGTTTCAGTTCTCTCTGACCTGTGACATTTATGTTTGACTTACTGATATGTAACAGGCTCCTTTACTTATTGAAGCAGAAATGTACAGTGTTTTCCATTAGGAGTGTATTAATTCTACAGTAACAGAATTACATGAGATTTGATTATAAAAATGTATTTATAATGAATGCCTAATGAGCCCCAAGTCTATTAAGCTGTTTTACAATTTAGCCCCATTCCCAAACAAATGAATAAAATTAAGTTCACGTGAATGCAGTTCAGCTCTGTCTGCAACAGTATAATTTTGCAAATACATATGAGAAGAGGAGAACATGACTAAGAGACTAAGTTAAATTCTACCAAAGTTTGCATATTAGTAAACATTAGACTCTAATGGGATCTGTACTTCCAGGGCAATATACTGCTTTGATAAATGTCTCGTAGCTTTGTATCTCAGTATTAAGGGTAAGGTCTGTCTCCGGTGACCTTATCAGAACCTTTCAGATTGACTTTAGAAGCGCCAAAAGATTTCAAACTGGAGACTCATATTTGAAAAAAAATACCGTTGTGGCAATGGACTCTTCTCTGCAGAAGATAAAATAACAAGACTCATGATGAAAAACTTCCACTGGGAGGAAAAAAATATTTGGGCTTTTTTCACAAATTTTCCATAGCTTGATGGATGTAAAAATACTCCTGTGCCTGCCTCTGAAAAAATGCTAGGCATTCTTACACAGACATGTTCCCACTGAATTCAGACAAAATCCACTAACCATTACTGTTGCAGAAAAAGCTGAATGTAACAAAAAAAGGGACCAGAGAGCAGCTTTTGTTTTAGTTAAATGACTGTGTCAGTTGCATGGATAGACTAGTTACATGAATGTTTGTTGCCCAACAGTTAATAGAAATATAAGCAAGTGTGAATATCTTCCTGAGTTAGCACAGGACAGTGTATATCTGGCTGAACCAAACACAGTACCAAAGCTGAGCAATTGATAAAGAGATTTGAAGAGAGAAAGGCTTGAGCTGGCTTTAGTCCACATTCCTTCCCAGCATTGTGACAGTGAGCATATCAAACAAGACTAGTAAAACAAGAATCATGTTTGTATTGTGATTCATGTATAAGTCAACTGTTATGTTCTGCTAAGTGTAACTTGTACTTGTACAGTGATGTCCGTGCACTGTGGTATCACTTACTGAATCAAAATCCTGCATAAGGTAAAATATCCTCAAATACATAAACCTGATATATTAAACTCTTCATGTATGGAATAGCTAAAGAACCTGGTCATGCAGTATTGTACTCTTATAAAAATATATCACAATTCCAGACTCACGCTTTTTCTATCAATGGCCTGATCTCAAATCCACTGAAACATAGAGCTCCTTTCATTAATGACTTTACTTTTAAATGTCAGCCCACGTCTTTCAACAGTCTGTTTCTCTAAAAATCCAAGTATTTTCCAACACTGCAATTGTTATACTCTCACTTCTTGTTTGCTTTTTAAAAAAGTGTGTAGTAATCCAGCAAATGTCATGCAATGCCTATAAAATACTTTTAAATGTTTTTTTCCCAAAATACTCTGTTCTAAGAACTTACAAATCTTCACAGGTTTTTAACAACTCTATTGAGAAGATCCAGGATAGATGACCCTAAGTATATTAACCTGATGGCAATGTACTACAAACACATGCTGTGAAATCCTGTCTGCTCATGTACCACTTCTGAGAAACATACATAGAAAAAAATGTATACTTGTTAAATAAACAGTCTTTTCTAACTATGGCTATTACAAAATCAGTGTTGACAAATGTACTGGTTTTAAATGTAGAGCTTAAATTTGAAAAAGTATATAAAAAACCAGCAGCATAAATGTATAAAACATCATCTTCATGTAACTTTTATTCTTCATTAACAGATATCAAGAAAGGAATGGTGGCTTCCTCACACTTGTACATCTAGTGAAACAATTTCACTTTAGGTGTTTTATGATATGACCTCCTGCACAACTAATCCATTGATAATCTCGCTATATTTTGGTGGGCTAGAGGTATCAAAAACACCCTCACTGTTCCTGTAGTTCTCTGAAGTTACAGAATATTTCTGTATAACAAATGAAGAAATCTGTGCCTGTAATCACAGCATTGCTTTAACGAAACATTACAGTGATACATGGTGCAAATCAACCTCTGTGTCTCAGCTCCCAAGAACATGCAGGGTTACACAGTTAAACAAGTAGCACTGCAAAAGCTGTGACTGACACCAGCTTCCATATGAATTACTATTTCTGAACAAACATTTTCAGCAAGTGGCCTGGTCACTTTAAGATTCCCCACAGGTCTCCTGACAGCCCTCACTGAGTATGGTGGAAATCAGGTAATCCTCAGTTTGTGTCAATAAGACTGCTCAAAGTAGTAGCAGTTATGCAGAGCATGTGCTCTTGTGTGATTGCTGGTGCAGCACTGTGGCTGTCTCATGTCTGCTATACCTTCAATCCACATTCTTTAATTTTGCTAGGAGCAAATTAAGGAAAACAGACAAAGAGCTACCATCTTACCAAAAAGGGCACAATAATACTCCAAAACATCTGCAATTAAATAGCATCAGGAAAGGTCTTCTGATCTTGAAATCTGCTGAAACATTAGTCCTCAGTATAACAGTTTGTAGTACTTCAGCCCAGGCTCCTACTGGAGTCTGCCTCTAAAACATATATATGATGAAGAGATATCATTGTTCCCTGGACTGACATTTTGCAGGGAGATTCCCTTGGTAGAAAACTTCGTAGGTCTAACTTTCACATCACCAAAGACAGAATAACCGGCATCAGTTTACTCTGTCATTCCCTTGACATTGGCTAAACTTGCAAAAAAAAGAAAAAAAAAAGAAAAAAACACAACCAAACCAACTTGAAAAGCTAAACACAACTATTTAAACAATAAAAAACCCCTTCATTTCTTGTCTCAAGTTTTCATGGTGGTGCATTCTCCTCCCCACACTCTTCCTTGAAACCACTGTACCTCAGGAATCCCCACTGGTCCTTGGCCTCTGTGTGATGAGTTGGGTGGTCAAGCTTCCTTTGACCATATGGGAACTCTTGTGTGGTGAAGCTGGGAACATCCCTGAGATGAAGGACAAGAGCACAGTCAGTCCCCCCCATTACAGCCTTGGGACTTTCCCTGAGCCATTACTCAAGGGGAATAATACCATTGCGGCTGGAGTTTTGAAAACAATTTGAAATTATGTTGGAAACAATTTGGAATTGTTTTGGAAACTCCAGTGATTACTGATCTAAGGAAATTTTACAGATTATATCTTGCTACCCTATAAATAGGGGTCCTAAGTGAGGCCTTTTGAGCTTCCCTGGACTTCAGTGGGATGCGCCAGAATCTCCCTTTGAGTGAGATGGCTCTCAGAGCTTGCAAACTCTCATGTTTGGGACAAAGCTGGTAACAGGACATAGGCTGATAAAGTCTCACTCCTTGAGCCTCAACCCTCATCTGCTGAGAAAAGCCAAGGCACTCAACACGGGTATTTGACTGAAATCACGGGGAATTTTTCACAGTACTTCTGTACACGCTTCATTGCATCTGTGTGTGTGCATGTGTGAAAATTGATTTAAATACCCTATAGCTAGTACAGCATACTGACATCTCAGAACTATAATTAAGTAACTGGTGCAATTTTAGTCAATTTTATCGAATTACTTTATAAATGCTGAATTAGTCAATTGATTAAGTACTACTTAAATCCTTTGAACAAGAAATGTTGATCAGGTTTAAGCCTAAGTTTGTCAATAGGGTCCACTCTGAACCTTGTGACTCTATGGGAAGGTCTTCCTTATCCTTTGCACCCTTATCACTTGCATCCCTGGCCTCCATGCAAATCATTCTAGTGATTTGAAGCCAATATTCTTTCGTATGCTTCATTTACATAGAAAATAACAGAGCAAACATTGCCATTGAACTTTGTTGCACTTTCACACATTTACATTACTTTTGTCAATACCTGTGACAGTGACTCTTTAAGCTACCTAAACCACTCAATTGTGACAAATTGGCATAGTCAGCAGAATACTAAATCAGGATTTGCAACAGTCTTCCACACAAAAGCATGATCTTGAGAGGAAAAATGAACTCCAAGCAAGCTCAGGGTACTCAGACAGGATGCATTCAGCAGATTGCAGCCTGGATCTCTTTGGCAGGAATCTCTTGACAACCTTCTTTCTAGTTCACTTACAGCACATTGTCAAGGTTGGGAGGCACTGGCAGACCTGCACAGCATGAGCTATTTGCAGCATGTTTACATTTGGTAACTAAATGTGTCACTGAGGGGGATCACTGATCAATACCAACATATATTTTCAAAAATAACATACAGAAGGAACTGATAAAAAAAGGAGAGCAAAACAGGTTTTAGAAGTTGGTGCTTTATCTAAATAAAAACATACAGGTATTTTAGAAGTAGATGTTTCTCTTTTAATACTGGGGATTTTTTTTTCACACCAGTGAAGAAGAACCTATTTCACTGATATAAATTTCAAAACTTTTCAGGCTGTACCCACCAAGATACGAAATTCAAAGAAACTCTTGTTCCATTTGCATTTATTTCAAGGCTTTTTTTGAAGTTCTGATTTCAAGTAGAAACCACTGAACTTCTTCCTCTAACTGAAGATGAGTTTAAATTTAGAGTCCCAAATACTAAGGGCTATTTGTTAAAGAATACCTCCAAAGATTGCTACAAAAGATGCAGGAGATACTACTAAGAATATACCACTGTTTACAAATGTCTTGTGAGTTCCCTGAATTAAATAATGCATTCAGTTCAATTTGTGTCTTCCTGTTCATGAGCAGATTCAAGTGGTTCTACATCCATAAATCAAGCTGAACTGTTGAGACCAAAGATAATTAGTCCATGAGCGGTTGCTGTGGGTATTTAAATACAAATTGTATTTAGATGTGTTCATATATCACATGGGATATAGTTACTTGCTAATTGAATTGCTTCTCTCCTATCTATAAAACTGAAACATGCATATTGTATTACAACTGGAATCAGATTTCCCAAAGCAAAGGGCTAAGCTTACAAATACCAAACCCATCTGTTATGAGTACTCTGTAACAGCATCTGAAGTCACTATTCATTTCACAACAATGAGTTTTTCACTGCAATATTTGTGATGCAAAGAGAAAAAGGGACACCAGGAGCAGTCACATGAATTGTACTTCCCAAGTACACTTACAATGAAAACACATTGCCCCAGCTTGCTTGGATTTCCACTATTTAGATTTTAAAAAACCCAAAACCAACCAACTAATAACTTAATCAGTAGATATTCACCAATTAAATCCCACCAGTCTGCCAACACTTGAATGCTCAGCAGCTCTTCAACAACATTGTCCACAAATTCATATGTAAATGAAAGTAACAAATAAAGTCTGTAGATACTCTACACATCAAGACTTCAGGCAAGCTCTTTCTTGAATGCAAGGGAAAGCTTTCTGGACAGCATCTCCAGATTTGCAGAGGTTCTGCCAGATGACATCTGCCCAAGGACAGGGAAATGCTCCAGCATAAAAGGACTTCACAGAGCAGTCCAGCCAGCAGCTCTTTCCTGCTCGCAATACTGAAATCTATTATCTTATATGAGAACTGAAAAACTTAAGGCAGCCAGCAACACCTCCAAGATTAAAAGTGCAGCTTTGCCTCGAAGCTCTACTCTGTAGGACCTTACACTAGACAAAGTAAGCTTTTATTCAGAAGTGTGTTCTAATATATTCACAGCCTTCATTCATTTGGTTGAGTTTGGCACCTTGAAAACATTTATTCAAATGCATCACCAAGAAGGTATGGGCCAGGTGAGGTGGTCCACCTGGAGAAGTTCTCCTGAGGACTGGCAACTTCAACAAGGCAGAAAAGAAGTGATCATAGAAACATTATGATCTTCACTTCTCATCCTATGTATGCCCTGCACCACAGCACCCTCATGGCTACTAAGTCATGCGATTGCTGTCACCTAGCCAGGCTACTGTGCATGGGGCAGCAGGACCAGTACTAACAGAGGAAGGAAAAAGCAGCCAAACAGCTTGCCCTTGGTCCCAAACCCTAAAACTAATACGATGTAGAGATACTTCAGAGCTAGCAGCAGATAAGCTTAGGTACAAAAAATAGCACAGACATATCAACACAGAGCTCTGTGAGGGCTAAAATTTACCTTGAAATTACTGAACTACCACAAGTAAACTTGCCCATGCTGACATTTGTCTGGACCATTTCTACTATCCCTAATCATACACACCCCACTTGTAGTACATGCAGCTACCTCCACATTCCAAAGCAACTATTATCCTAATATCTACCAAGGAGGGGGTGCAGAATCAGTCTAACCATCTGCCAAGCTCTCATAAAAGGAAATGGTAGAAATTCCTCACACACCCTACACACCTCCCATCGTACTGCCATGACATGATCTTTGGCAACCCCTCCTTGTTTCAACCCAAGAGAAGCCTGACCCTAAGGCCATGAGAGAGCTGTGGAGCAACCTGACAGATTTCCCTGCATGACTGCAAGCTCTGACACTGAGCTCCACACCTCATCTCAACATAGACCTAAATACCTGAAAGAACCAGGAGTGATAATCATGATTATTTTCTACCAAATTATTCCATTTGCCTTGACTGCCACAGAGAAATAGCAGGGTGGATATTTCAGAGAAATTCTTTGAAATAGAAAAAATAATGCACACATACACACACAAGTTCCAGGGAAGGAAAAAGACCCTGAATGAAATACACAAGTTTCATCCACAGCAAAGAACTATGCAATTCCCCAGTGCACCTTGGACTCTTAGCACTGGTTCTGGGGCCCACTGACAGAGCTCAGGTTCTTCCAAGAATTTTTAACTAATATAATAAACACCCAACAAGAATTCAGAAGTGAGAGATTGGGACAACCAAATAGTTGATTGCTAATAATCTTCCCACCTTCTTCGACTGGCTGGTGAGTATTTCAACAGAAACCCACATGGAGGTGTCAGAAGTTGGTATGACAGAGGAAATTATAATTTTGATATCCAACTTTGAGGGTATCTGGATGACCATTTGCCTGATCAATTTAATGCAATCTTGAGCCTGAAATGCATGCTCATGTTCTACTGAAAAACTTACTGGGAACTAATAATTGCATAAGGGCCTTAACTCTTTTGAAGCCTCTGAGGAGGTGACAAAGAAACTTGGAGTTCAGGTACCAAAATACTCAGGAGCCATTGGCTTTAGGGGTAATTGAAAAAACTCCTCTTACACAAGGCACCATATGTTTCTGAATACATTAGAACAGGTCTCTATGTTTCAATTGAAAAAGCCCTGCTAATATTATTCTGTCTTTCCAATCACTGCAAAAGCTCTTCATAATTAAGGTCAAACACTAAATTAACTCTGCTAAGGAGGTAGAGTACGTATCAGGGCTGTTAACTCTGCAAGGTCCACATTCCTGCCTGAACTTAAGGGTAGAGAAAAATGGAACAGAATAGATTAGAATAAGAAGCTATCTTTTGCCTGGCAGATGTGAATTTGAAATTTTGAAAAGCGTTGTGTCTGGAGCAATGTTCACTGGTGTTGGGGAACACCAGCAGCAGCAATTCTAACATATAGCTTAGGCCACAGAAGAAGGAGCCTGTATGGTGATGTTCTGCAGAGCACTAAATCATGAGGCAAAGAGCCAGGAACCTCACCTGGAGCTACTTACGTCTACCTGGCAGGGAGTCAGCAAGTGCACTACTCTAGATGCGTTTCTGCTACCAATTCTCAAACCCTTCTCCCAGTTTGTACAACGCCTTGTCTCTCTTCTGGCTTTCTGGGGGTTTTTTTAATGTCATATAGTTTCTCCTCAAACTAAGAAGAAACTTCATCTGCTCTCTCTTCATGGGGTATATTTAATCAGACTAAAGAGGAGGGCGCAGAATTCTGTGTGGGTTATATGGGAATGCTGGGTTATATGCCAGTCAACCTTCAAAGAAGCAGCATAACTATCCTGAGAAGAGCTGACACTTGTAACAACTGAGCATCAGCCAGATGCTTTTAAAAATCCAGGACTGTGAACACAGAGTAAATTAGTATATGTAAGTAACTTGTCATAAGTTACCAATAAGATTTTACTATGATATAATTAATCAAAAATGGATTTTGCTCTCTTCTACCACAGCTTCACGGAAAGCTTCACAAAATCACACTATTGCAGCATAAGATACTGATGAATTCAATCCCCTGAAAATATTTGGGGTTTGCCATCTTTCTCCAGTAGATTAAATAGTGTTAGAGCTGTCAGTTTCACCATCAGCTTCTGCCCATATTTGTAAATTCCACTTCTTTTCTCTTACTCTTCTAGCAAGAGTATTATGGCTATTATGCATTTCCTGTACTTGTAAGGCAGCCTGGAAATGGTCCCATCAAATTACTGTGACCTCTATAAGAAAAGTGTGTTAGAGTTAGGCTACTAAAGCTGAGAAACATTAGTCTCCAGATCTTCCTCCTCTTTTGTCAGGAGGCTTGTCCCAAATTCTGTAGATGGAAAGGGGATAACTAGGTTTGTTCATAACCTTAAAGATGAGAATTGCACAAAATTGCAAAAAATATGAGAATTGCTTTGGCATTCAAGGAAAAAACATTACTCTGTAACACAGATTCAAAGCAGCAAATGTCAGCTCAATATTACAGTTATGTATTGTGCCCTTATATAATTAATATAAATGCTTTCAAATTACAACCTTAGAAATAGCTGATTATTCATTTTATTTCAAAGAATTTCAGGGGGAAAAATAGAGGAGGAGATAATGGGAAAAGAGATAGAAAATAATGGGAATAAAAAGGTAGATTAATCCTGTCTATTCTGAGGGAAAGCAGTCAGTCTCTAAGCTATAGAAATTATTAAATGTATAATTTTAAGGCTCAGCATTTTCCTTAATGAACACACCAGAAAAGTGAAATAGAGGAGAAGGCAGGGAGAAGGCAAAGGTAATTCCTTTCAACTTGCTTTCCCATAAATATTAAAAGAACTTTTTAAAAACTTTTTTATTTCCCACCACCAGATAATCTATGGCCTTTTACTATCAAAGTACAAACATGTCTATACCATTCTAATATGAAAAAACAATAGTTCTTCTAATATATCAAACTGTGTACCTAAGGAAGGCACTGGGTAAATGTGACACTGCAAACTGTGACAGGGCATGGAGATGTCTCATCTCATAGATATCTGTATGATAAAATAAAATATTATTTTATAATCCTAATATATAAGCACTGCACTTACTTCTCTTACATTAGTGATATAATATTAAGTTCTTGCCATGGAGAAAGACCCATTGTGCTGTGTATCTCACACAACAGAAAACAAAACCACTGCTTTAATACTCTTAGAAATAAAATGTAACACAAAGAATGACTGGCAGATGAAAAAAGGTTTCCTAATAATATTAGTCAACTTGATTAGGAAAGGCTCTCAAAATGTCTCCTGGTTCTCTCAGTATAAAAGTACAATGCCTCCCTTTCCTGGCAAGGTTAACATTGAATTCACAAGATGGTCTGATGGTATTTGGGACCAAATACAGTATTCTTTTCAACTGCATGCAACAGAGTTAATTAAATCACACAAGGTTCACTCTGATATAACTGAGAAAAATTGACTCAGATATTTTCATTATAATGTTTCATTTGTATTCTTTCAGGTAGAAAGAAGAAAACATAAACCGTTATTTTTCTTAGCTTTACATCTAATACATCCATTTACACAGAAACTGAGAATTGTTAAAATTACAGAATTATAAATTACACAATCTGTTGACATCATAGAACATGCTGAGCTGCAAGAGACCCACTAGGTTTATCAAAGTCCACCTCCTGGTCATACACAGGACAGCCCCAAGAACCACACCAGGTACCCAAGAGCATTATCCAAACACTTCTTGAACTCTGTCAGGCTTGGTGCTGGAACCACTTCCCTGGGGAGCCTGGTGCCCAACCACTATCTGATGAAAAAGCTCTTCCTAATAGCTAATTGTTTGACTTTGTGGGTTGCAGGTTCACACTGCTGGGTCATGTCCAGCCATTCACCCACCAGCACCCCCAAGTCCTTCTCAGCAGGGTCGCTCTCAATCTGTTCATCCCCAGCCTGTGGTGATATCAGAGGTTGCTCTGACCCAGGTGCAGCACCTCACACTTAGTCTTGCTAAATCACATGAGATTCCCATTGACCCACTTCTTAAGCTTGTCCAGGTCCCTCTGGATGGCACTCCATCCTTCAGGAGTGGCAACAGCATCACTCAGCCTAGTGTCATCTGCAAATTGCTAAAGCTGCACTCAACCCCTTCATCTACTTCATTCATGAAGATGTGAAATAACTCTGGTCCCAATACAGACCCCTGAGGGACCTCACTTGTCCCTGATGTCCACTGGAACTCTGAGCCATTGACCACTACCTTCTGAATGTGACCATCCAACCAGATTCATCTTACAGTCAACTCATAAAATCTACCTCTCTCCAATTTAGAGAGAAGGATGCTTTGGGGAATCATGTCATGTTTATAGAAGTCTAGATAAATGAAATCTGTAACCTCCCCTTGTCCACTGACATAGTCACTCAATCAGAAAGGGCCACTGTGTTGATCAGGCAGGACTCACCCTTACAGAAATGAAAGAAAAATAGCACTTCTAGTAGGTATTTTCACTAAGCTATTCAAGTTATTTAATTTACTGAATATAAGAGGAAAAGCCTTTCCTGCTGTGCAATAGTGGGTGTTTGTAAAGAAATCTTAGAATTATAAGAAATGTAACAGCCAGAGTCTGTTTCCAGAATCTCATGACTTTTGAAAGCAAGGTGCACTATGTTGGCAAAATAAAATCCTTACCTGTGGACTGGAGCACATCCAACAGAGGCAGCAGGTTGCACAGCAATCTTTGGCTTCTGCTTTTGTCTTTCTTTCATCCTAAGTCCCTTGGAACTACTAGCTTTTAATAACCTTGTTTACCTTATTGACATAGGGTTTAGGATCTGTCTCAAGTGATTTTTCCTCCACAACTATCTGATCATTATCTTTCAGTTCTTAACTAATCTATCATGCATGGAAATCTTGACTGCACAGCAACACAGCCACAATCTTTCAAAAGCACAAATCCTTCTTCCTAACTGCATGAAAGCAAGAACTTATAATAGGCAAAATCACTTAAAAAGAACAAAAAATTTTAAAAATTGAATGCATTAAAAAGCAAGAGCTGCTTGTCTACATATTCTAAAAGCTATTAATAGGGGTTATTCTACAATTAGTCTACAGTATTCTGAGTTTAGGATGTCAATGGTATTATTAAGAAAATACAGAGCTTCTCAAAGTACCCACGGTACCACACCTGACAGTGAGTTGAGTGATGTGGACTTACTACAGCTGAGCAGAATTTACCACCACTAGTTGGAACTCATCAGTTCCTCCCCAGCTGAGAAACCGAAGGCTGAAATAAAGGGTCTAAACCATTACACGGTTTCTCTTCTGTATTTGAGTCATTTAGCTCACACCAAGCAAGGTCTTTTCACACTACAGAAGAGCATCTTTCTCTGAAATACTGAGAAATTCTGATTCCTGAAAAAGTCAAGGGAGATGCTTTTAAAGTAGTTCAGCATCTTGCCAAAGATGCTTGACACTGCATGTACTAGATCTTATAATTCTGTAAGTTGGGACATTATGAAGTGGAGATGAAAAAGAGCACATTTCAGATCAATATCTTTTTTGCAAATATGACGTCAATGCACAGAAAACAACCTATTACCTCAATGACAGCTATAGACTCAAAAGTCACAACTTAGTTGCTTTAGCCTCTGTGAAACAGGTTTCAGATGCATGTGTCAGAAAACGGAATTCAAGGAACTGGTTGTCCTTTATTCTTATCCACACAACTGTTACTCTGCAAAAGTATTTAAATAGAAATAGGCCTGACTGAGAGGGTTTTTAAAAATACGTATTAAAGTCTAAGAAAGGTCTTGTCAGAATGACTATCGTAAGTGGAACATTCTGTTCCAGGCAAAGAAAAAAACCTCCACAGTAAACCTTCACAACATGTAATAAAAGTCTCAACAACACAGTAAGAAGCAAAGAGAAACAACTAATTTAATTACAAGCTAACATATGTATATACACATGTATTAAATTATGCAGAACATAAGCTTGGTACAAACCATATGGAATAAAGGGTGGAGATTGTATTTAGCCTGAATATGATGGAGTTATTTTTCCCAGAGCTGCCCTCACAGTGCTATGTTTTGAATTCATGGCTAAGAAGGTGTTGATAACATACCAGTGTGTAGGTACAAATTATGGAAACCACTATATCACTCGAGACAAGGCTGAGAGCTCTCTTAATATAAACATGAAACATGTAAGCTGAACAGTGCAATACACATTCTCTGAGCAACTCAGGGACTGAAATGAATGAATCACAGGCACAAAGGAAAAAGGCTAACAAAAGCATCACTGAAAATTATTCTTGGGCAGGTATCTTACAAAATGTACACACCTGTAGTGGTTCTGGTTATATAAACCACCACAACACCCCATCATTACAAGAACAAGAAGTACAGCAATCACTTGCTTGCCTTGTGTACCAAGAGTTATTAGCTGTCATTTTATATGTCTGGGACATACTAGTCTTTCTAGCAAGCACCACAGAAAGCACATGTTCAGCCTTAGCTATTCCCTTGCTATTGCTAGATTTCACCATTGAGGCCAGGGCATCATTCCACAACTAAACAAAAGATAAAGAAGCTATCATTAGAGAATATTATGTAGCAGAACACCTCACAATTACAATGCAACCGAATGAATGTGAAAAAAAACATAGGGATCAAATCAGAAACCAGCTTAGAGAGGAAGAAAATGTCTCCAAGGAATCAGAGACTTAGATTTTGTCATATTTTTAAGAGCACTTCAACTCAACTACTAGCTATATGCGTGTGCCCATGTAAGTATTTGGGCACACACCTGGATTCCCTAAGACACAATCAAGTACCTCCATACCTAACAGAATTATCATTGTCCTTCTTCCCATTGCAACCAGATTTTTTTCATCTTGGTAAATTTAGGACAGAATTTAAGAACAAATTCTAAAAATCAATCCCTTTCCCCTTAGGAACTGGTGAAGCTTACTCAATCTTTAATTAAAATTACCTACCTCAGGCATACGCAGAAGTTGCATCAGCCTCCAACCAGAAACTTCAGTGGCTCCCATTAAAAGTTTTACCATAAGTTTTGTTTTAGCAAGTAAAGTACTTTCTCATAACATTTGATTAAAGTAGTACAGGAAACATCAGGCCTTGTAGGTGTGCATTACTTTCACAGACATCCGTAAGTTTAAGCACGCAAGATGACAGACCAAGAAGTCCGACACCACAAAGCTTGTAGGTGACACTGAGTTCTACAAACCGTTCTTCTCACCAACTTGTTCACCCTCTGCTCTTCATCAGTCTCCCTGCAAAATTATTGCTCTGTGGGAAAGAATACATTGGCAGGCTCCATAGGAACAAGTACTGAAGTGTCATCTTCAAAAAGATGACACTAAAGATGACCACTTCTGGTTTTTTACCACAGAAATGTGTCTACATCTGACAACTTTTTCTAGAAAAAGAAAAGTTATTTCTTACAACACATTTTACAATATTTTTCCTACCTCCTTTAAAGAATTAGAATTAACATAAAAGAAACAGAAAAGACTGTTATTTGTTCTATGATACTTCTGAGTAAGCATAGCTCTTCCTTGGCTTTTGCAGTTGGTCTGTTTCATTACACCTCATTTATATTGACATTCACAGGGGTTTACAGTAGTAGCCCTTCCTTAAAAATCAAATTCAGTTTTCAATAATGTATTATTTTCTTCTTCATTAATGAACAACTTTTAGTTTTCTTTTTATTTTCTAATTCTACTTTTCTCCTCATATGTTTGTAAAAGATCCTTACTCTCTCTAGTTTCTTTGTCCAACAGTAAATTACTGTGCTTATGTTTGTTTGTCTCTACCAAGTAAAAGAAAGGTAGAGAATAATGGAGCAGGAAGTATTTTGTGCACTGATCTTCTGGGACCTGACCTTCAGCTAGAGCACAAGTCATAGCACACTCTCTAAAATGCACAGGCATGGGTGACAAACACCATTGCACTAACATAGAGCAGCACTCCTAAGACAGTGAGCCAAACACTAATGCCCACCCCATCCTTATGGGCTTGCACTTCATGGTGCATTCAGTTTTGCAGTGCTGTCAGTACAAAGCCTCAGAGGCAGACCTGTTATTATACAGAATCTTTTGGAGGAAATGAAGGTAACTTGTCCTTAAATGTTTAAGAGCTTTTGTGGAATATAACATAAGACAGAATGTCCTACAAAGTTATTATACCAATTATTTAATTTTATTTCTAACAAACCTCTAGGTTGAATTTCAATTTCTACGAAAAATACACACACATGCAGCTGTTTGTTTTCTAAAACTAAAGAATAATGCTTCTGCAAATTGAGAAAAACTATGTCTACAGTGATAAGAGGGTTTTATAATCAAACATGTCACAGATTATTAGATGTCATCAAGCTATTCTCATTATTTTGCAACAGGTGAAACAGACAGTATTTAGATTTGACAGTGGTTTACTCACTGAGATGTCTTTAATTGTTAATGTGATAGATTTCAAACTCTTATTGATGGTTGCTAAAATATCATACAGAAGTCAGCACTGAACTTGAAAGTGTGTTCTGCTGTTCAGTTACTACCACTGGAAAACTTCCCATCTTTAGATATTTACCATAACATCAGCTCAGTGCAACTTGCAGCAACAGAAAGCTATACTTGAATCCCTAATCTCATTAATTCATTGGCTAATGCTACAGCAAACACACACTATTGTAAAAAGCAGTAATGAAAAGAGCAGTGTCCAGGACAGTAATTCTATTGTGATAAAGAAACTTAGACTAAATAAACTGTTGGACCACACTGAGCAATGTAGAGGCACAACTGTATCAAGCAGAATGTGAAGCAAAAGTATACACACCATGAAGATTCTAAAAAAAAATGGGAACACTCTTGAGAGTAAGAACTGTAGCTGAACTGTCCCTTCCCATCAGTGTGTATTCCCATTTTTACTAGCAGTATTTGCTTTTCACCTAGCCAGTAGGGTGCCTGTCTTCAGAGACTTAGTAGATGAAAAAGAGACTGAATTTATCTTCACTATAAGCTAGACAGTAAAATAAGACATTTGGTGCCCAAAGGTTGATTCAGATGATCCCAGTAGGTCTCATACAGCTCTCATGAATGGTGTGCACTTGCTCAATCCTTTAAAAAACCTTCCACTATCTACATACTGAAGTCTACCCCATATACATCTGAGTATCATAAAGACATTGACATAAAGCTTATATGGTACCTGAGCTATGTATAAAGTGGTGTCTGTGCAGCAACTTCCATAAAATCCACATAGGAAGAATGCCACTTCTTCCTGTGGAAAGTGAAATATTCCAAACGAGGAGGACACAACTAAGGTTTGCTGTCTATTTTTCATACATCAGACAGAAAGAGCAGATGCTTCAAGTTTGCTAATCTTTAAATTTTTAGAGAGTTTGTGTGCCACTCATCAACCTGACCTACACACATGAGAAAAGATGGTCAGGAAAAAGAATAATTAAAGATGTTAAAGATGTTGAAGAAAACAGCTTGTGAGAGACAAGAAGGATTGGTGTGTACAAAAGGCAGTTTTTTCTTAGGCAGATTTCTAAGGGCCATCACTCTGGTGTTCTCCATTAGTGTTAAAAGTTGTACCTATTTTAACCTATTTAGGTAACTGCACTATGACTGTAAAAGAATGAAACTAATACAATGTGGAGTTTCTTTAATGTTTTTGTCATTATGCACATTTGTTTCATGTAAACCAAAACACGCAACAAAAGTGCTTTAACAGGAAAATTCTTCCATTAAGGGAATTCAAGGTGTGTGTATGTGAAGCAGAGATCGAGTCTGAGTAGAAAGACCAATTAACTAAAGACATAGTAACACTGTAAAGAAGACAGAAGGACAGGTCCCCAGTAGCTACAGGAACCCATTCTAGCTACTAATTCCATTGCTGAGCCAAATCACTGTTGCAAAGCAAGTAGCTCACTTCTTAGGCAGTAATAAAGATTTCAAGACAGCTTTGGTCAGCCATGCTATAAAGGGAAAGGAATTGCACAGGTAAAGAATCTCACCTCTACAAGGATCTGTCTGTATTTGCTCCTTTAGAAGCCAGGGAAACTATTGTTGAAACACACACTTCTGCTGAGTCAGGTGTTAAGGCATACCTTAATGTTATTGAAAAAGGACCCAAAAATGAAGTGCTACGTATCACAGATTGAAACTATCCTTTATGTCCAGAATTCAGGCTTTTCTATGCCAATATGGAGCTTTGTGCTTAGCTATATATGCAGCAAATGCACTTGGGATATCTTTCCACATGAAAATCATTGAACAACTGAATTGAGAAACAGGCAAATATACACGAACATAAGAAGCACTAGAGAAATCCTAGTAAAATCAGCTACCTGCAGATTCCCAGACTACATTCCAGTACTGAGAAAATATCAGAAGCAGTTTTGGAGCAGAAATGAAAGAAAAAAGTCAGAATATCTGATCTGGTCTCAGTGTTTTCTACGAATTAACTGGCTGCCTCTCTGTAATAGAAATTCAATTTGTTTATAACAAAAAGAAAAAAAAGAAAGCTATTCATGTCTCATGGTTACTGGGGGATGGAAGTGGGGATATAAATGGTCTTTCTAGCTACTGCAACAAATTCAACATAATCTACAGAGGATTTTTAAGTTTATTTTTAAGGTTCATATGAAGATTTTACAACCTTCTCCTGCCTGGATCAATACATCGTCTAGTTTGCAAAAGGAGATTTTTTTTCTCCCAAACAGATTGTTAACAAGAATCTATTTACTCTTCCATATGCTCTTCTTATCTAGCTTTCAGCTATTAGAAGAAACGAATAATATTTGTCAAATCATTCATTTAAAAATGGCAACTTATTATACTACCAAAATCAGAGAAAAACAACCATTAGCTAGTCCACAAAAATCTGCAAAACAGGAAGTCCTAAACATAGGCAAAATACTAAACTGTTTTGCATTTTTTTCTCCCCTTGCATTCACTTTTTTGCTTAAATTTAAAGTGGATCTTGAGGCAGCAAAAATGAAGATGATTCTTTCTCCACTTTCTGTCAAAACCACTAACTAACCAAAATATATTTGAAAGTTTAATTTCATAAAGCTTCTTTTGCTATTCCAATCACATCCAGAAGACCTAGACGGCATTACCTGAAAAAACATACAAACAGAGCAGCTGACTGGCATAATTTATATGACACATATTCAATAACAATAATAATTATTTTACAAAACAAGTATTATATTTCAAGTACTATCTCTCATGCTTTTGGAATTTTACTCCATTTTTTTCCCCCCATATATCAGAGATTCCATACCCATTCCATATCTGTTCTGAAAGATCAGATTTTCTATCAGTTTCAACTTCTTGTTGATTCAAACATTCTGTTAGTGGTAAACAGATTGGTAGAATAATAAGGAATTCAAAGTGTCACTGTGATAGTAGGCAAAGGTGTAAGGCTGATGTGAGAGCAATATCTTGGCAGTTTTGACTCTGAATGTAGAGCAGATGCATGAAACAGGACCCAGAATAAATAACAACTGTAGTCACAACAGAGCAGAAATTCTGTACAATCATAACTATGTTGAACAGGGAGAAAATACCTTGATTTACAAAAAAGGAGGAGCTGAGTCCTACTGAATGCATAGCATCCAAGATAAGAGAGGCTGTGAGGACACGAAGGAATTTCTATTCAATTCTCAGCTTGAGGAACAATTTCAGTAAACAATTCAAATTTTATGAAAAAGTATTTCCTTGTCTCCCCAGAGAATGTCTGTACATATATCTAACCAAGTTTCCACATCTTTACACAGTGGACAGTAATGACTCCTGGTTTCTATTTCCAGACTTGTGATATAGAATACTCTTGTATGCTGATTAAAGGTGATTCAAACGAATAAGAAGCAATGCAAGATATCCTAGAAGATCTAGATAACTTGTTTTCCAAAGAAATTTAAAAAAGACTTTTCAAGTACTACCACAGAAGTGACTGACAAACTTTTCTAGAAAGTAATTTTACTACCAAATAAAAATACTTAACAGTTATAAGAAACCTACACAACAGTAGTAGCTCAAGGACAGGAAATAAAAATGGTTTCACTTCCAATCAATAAATAACTTGTGTCAAGCACACCATATGCTTGGCTTGCACTTAAGCATCCAAATTTTAAAAATTAAATTAAAAAAAANCAACATATGTCTTGAGTAAACAGAGATATGTATTCTGTAAGCAAAGCAATATGTTTAAGTAAGATAGTAGAAATTTTGAAGTTAGCAATAGAAGCTGTTATAAAGTAAGTTAGAAAGTTAAGATGTATCAATGTATCAATTAATGATTGGTGTAAAAAGAGGCTAGCAAACTTCGTAGAAGTATTTGATTGGCTAAAAAACTAGCATAAGGCATTGTAACTAAGAATTAAGTGGCTTCTGATGTTATGGCATTGGATCTAACACCTTTNTTCTGTCTCTAGATACTTTTGTTTCTGGCAGGAAGATTTGTGAAGGTATCTTCCAAAACAGCAGTACTAGAGAACTGATAGGAATGGAAAAGAACAAAAAGATGTAAAAAACAAAAGAACAAACCAACCAAACAAAAAAACCCCACACTGTAATCAACTGAGCAGGATTTATTCACCAAAGAGGAGACTGAATCATTGCTGAAAGATTAGTTCCATTAATGAGGATGTGAGGGAACGGAGAAAAGAATAAAAGCCATGGAGCAGCAAACACAGGGTTAAGACAGTTAAAATAGGCTCTGTTGTCCAAGGCCAAATTAACAGCTCCCAAGTCACTGCTCCTGTTAACCTGGGATAGCCACGGCCTGAACCTTCTCACAGTTACATTGTAAATTCCATTAAATCCCAAGGATTTTCTTTCTCCAGATTTTTCTCCAGATAAAAAAAATCTTTCAGACATGAGAGACAGAACAAGTAATCTTTTACACCTAAATCTAGTGTTTGCTGTAGTCATTCAATGGAGCGCACTTTTTTTCTTCATGATTGTTAAAAATGTCTCCTCCCTATATTTCTTGTATAATCTTTAAACATAGATTTCTACTTCAAAGTTTACTTATCTCTTGTTCAGTTTGGTAGGCTTTTATGCAGCAATCACTGAAAAAGACTACAAAGTAGGAAAGAATTCTGGTAAATCAGTTCACTGTGTGAGTAGTAACTGGCACTGTGAGTGCTATTTTCAGACTCACTGGCTACATATTTATTCTTGACAACCTGCTTGCTTTTGAAAACCAAAAGCTGGACTATTTTTAAAATCCAATTAATGAAAACCCTGCTGGTGTGCCAGGCCTATACATAACCCCCTATATGTAAAGCCCTGTCTGGTTTGTTTGTAGATCTCAGTTCAGCATGTAGCCTCCGTAGGGCTTATACCCCTCAAGAACATAACGTGAAGAAACAATACCAGGTTTAGAGCACAGGCAGGACTACAGTGAGATCAAGAACTACCAACCAGGAGCTGGCAGGGCAGAAATGGGTAGAAGAGATGAGGAAATGGGACTGGAATGGAGATGGCTGGTGAACGGCTCCGTATGAGCACACAGGTATTTCACAAACAAGGAAACTGCAGGAGGAGTTGACAAGGACAGCCAGAGTAGTTAAGCACTACCAGGGCACATGGGGTAAAAGTTCCTTGAGCTCTAGCTCATCAGTGCAAGATACAACTTGTGTTGCCTAGTGCTGAGCTTTGCAGCGCCTTGAGTTACCCTGGTAATCTGCTTCTGTCACCCCAAACCAGACATGGAACACAGGTAGGGCTGCTCTCTTCCAGCATCACTCGAGGCTGGCGCTGCAGCCCCATCAGCACTGTCTGTGCTGGTATTATGGCAGTGGACAGAATGAAAACCATGACATCGCTTCACAACAGACACCTCCTCACATGCCACTTGGCTTCACAAATATCACCCTATTTACACTTCTTGGAAAACAGTTTGTAAGCTGGTGACACTCCTGTCTTCCTTTGAAGAAACCTATTTTGATGTATTTGAGCACAGAATTGGGCCTGTGCCCTTGCCACAGGCTACTTTTTCCTTTACAAATTTCCATAAACTACTTAACTAGGCCTGTTTCATGTCAGCACAATCTGCCTACATTTTTCTTGTCTACTTCACAGCTTAGCTTCTGGATTAGACTCCCTAGAGAACTAAACACAAGTTTTCTTCTCTCCTATGGCCTGATGGAAGTATTTACATTGCAGACTTCTGCATGCTCAAGGAATTGATGTTGGCATATTACTATTCTGAATGAATACAGACACTTACAGCAGAGGCAAGCTGTTCAGATCTACTTGTCTGCAAAAAGTTGCAGTTGCAGTTCTTTCTAAGAAAGAAAACTAGCAAAGAAATTACTTTATATGCCTCCTGAATAATGCACAGGGAAAAGAATGCTATAAAGCATCTCCATGAAAATAAATAATTTCCATAACTTGAAAGCCACTTCTCAGGAAAAACACATTTTCATTGACAAAAGGAGTATCAAGTTCTGTCTTGCCCTTGTTCTAGAATCCCTCAGCATCAAAAAATGAAACAAATGCATTACCTTGACAAAAATTTCTCCAGGATATGCTATCTTCTAGCAATAAAAGGCATAATTTAGTTACAATGCTTTTATAATTTAAATGAAGAAATCTGAACTCCATTAGGCTGGTAAAAGAGATAAAAGCTTGAACTATTTAAGTCAACATGAAGTCAGAAATGAAGTCTGCCTTTAGGCTTGTCATAGCACGGCACAAGGGCTAAAGGGCTGTCAAAAAATCTGCTTAGACAGAAACTGCACTAACAAAATTATTTTGTGTTGTCACCAGTTGCTACATCAAGTCTTTCAGACGAAGGAGCAGAGGATAATTGGAGAGGTAAAAACAGCAGAAATCTCTTCCTCTCAGTGGACTACAGAAAAGATCCTGGCAGCAAATATGATAAAATTTCACATGGAATAATTGAATATAGCAAAATTAATGAACTGGAAATAAAAATGCACCTTATGTGAGGTGCCCCATAGTAGTACACTCCGAAGAGTGAGATTAGTTCTTGTCTGTATTGTGCAATATTAAAAAAGCCCTTCCACAAGCGATGCTCATCAATATAGAAGCCATCTTAAGCCATCTTCAATTAACAAAAAGACTCCTTGATACTATAAAAATATAATTGTTTCACCCTCAGAAATAACAAAGAAGTAGCTCTGTAGACACAGCTGTTTCAGGATTCTGTGAATGTGCAATCTGGCCACAAAGAAATGCATATATCTGGAGTTTGCAAGATGCTTGGTACAATAATAAACATAGTGCAACTTCTTATTTTTACACTGGAGAATAATGCACTATTCTCCAGCAAATTTCCACTTATAACCAAATCATTACAATGAAAATTGTCTTCTCACACACAGCAATGGATGGACTCCATGATCTTAGCAACTTCTCCAACTTAAATTATTTTATGATTCTATATAAATTTTTAATCAAAACCTTCTGATAGTTCTATTCCATTGATTCTAAAGGGATGGAAAGGGTTCTATTTAACTATTCCATACACAATTATATAATACAGTCTAAAATCAATAGAAGCTTTGAAAATAAATACATCTCACTCTGTTATCCCTGGAAGCCAGTTCTGTGTAGACAGAGTTTTATGTTAGCATTAAAGTGGACAAAGAAAACTTGATACACCAAATACACCATTGCCAAATAAAGAAAACTACTCTGTCTTCTGGAAAGAGCTCCTCTCAGGGGAGTTTTAAAGATTCCCCCTAAATTAGATCAGTTGGTAACTGAGATACTTGAATTAAGATATCATTCTGCTTTCTTCCTGATTAATTCTGGTAATATTTGAATTACTTTGTTTGAACAGCCATCATTTTCTTTGCATACATTGCCTTTGAAAATCATTCAGCACAGTTGTCTACTTAAACTTAACCTCCAGTCTATCATTTTAAATTCTACAATTTAAAAAAAAAATCTTCCTCTTAATCCTTATGATTAATTTACTCTCAACTTGAGTTTTATTATTCAAAAATATAATTTCTAGTTTTGATGAATTTGTGTTCAAAGGCTAAATTGATACATTTATATTCAAAAGCAGTTCAGAAAAAATTTTCTTATCCAACAACAGTAAAACTGTTGCTATTACACTATCCAAAATCTATAGACTGACTCTTAGCTTTATGAAGTTTTTCTCTATTCCCACTTTCTTACTTGCTTAATCTTTCTTAGTTCTTACAGATGCAAATAGAACAAAAAAGCTGAAAAGGAAAAGTGAACTCACTACAATCTCTTATGAAGGACTCCTTGCTGATTTTCATGGGTGTCTGCTGAGAAGTTCCTGTGTTACCAGTGTAGATTTCAACCAGTACACCATGCTCCCTTCTATGCTGGTGAAGTAACCTGAAGACTAAAATTAAAACAGGAGGGGGGATTAGAGACATGTACAAGTGCAAGAAAAATCAAAGAAAGAAGAAAGCTCATTGTTAATAAATATTATTAATAATTAATATATATTAATACAATTGTACTCAATGGATTTGAGATGTGAGCAGGTGTGGGAAATGCAGGCACAGAGAGCTTTCAAGGCCTTGAGCATACACGCTCAGAGATAGAGATGGATACAGTGTTTGACCTAAGACCTTAGAGAAGGCTTGGAGAATTAGAGCATTAAAGTGAAACAGACATAAAACAAGAATATAAGTTTGTGGTTTAAGTAANCCTTTCCTTGTATTTACACTCAGTTAAATGAATTATTTTCACAGATTAAATTTATTGCCAGTGGGAAGCAATGCTGCCTGTACTACTACCAAATCTCCTGTTGCGCAGTTAGGCAGCAACAATAAATCACATAACTCTACTCATAATTACTAAAGGGAAGTTCATAGATAAGGTAAAATTTGGAGCTGCTGTGGGTTTCAGCTAAGCTGCTGTACTTTCTATCGGTCCAAGATCTGTCCTTAGTCAGTGAAAAAGCTAGAAGAACAAACAATAGTCAAGTAGTCCTTAAGACACAAAGCTTTATTTCAAACAGGCCTTCAAATTTCAGTACTAACAACCAGATTCTTAGCTTCTAAGGATTTGACTAACAGGGCTGCAGAGAATGGAACAATCATCAGCTTTTGTGTTTTAGCACCTGCTCCTTGTATACCAGGTAACAAAAGGTCTATTCCTTCCACAAGTATGTTGGACAAGGGTCAATTAGAAGATGACCCTGGATATCATCACCTGAGCCACCGAACTAAGAATTAATTACAATTGTATATCTGTTTTGAACTCAAGAAAAGTAGAGTGTTCATAAGTCCCATTTAATGACTTTAACTTGAGCCCCTTTTTCATCACAAAGGGTGAAAGTAAGAAATGGATTTCCTTTGGCTTCATCTGTAGTGCTGCAAGAAAACCCTCCTTAGACATTTTGTAAATCTGCAATATGATCAGTCCTGTACTGTCCTGTAAATTAGCAGTAATTAAGCAGTTACACTGGTTCTAGAAGCTGATATGTCACTGAGGCTGTAACTCAGTGCCTGCAATCATGAAGCCATTATTCAAAAGTTACAGGTTCAGGCAGACAATATTACACAAGTGACTCACATCCTGAAGATTTATGCCTCATCACAAGGATCATAGAGTTATTTAACTAAAGACTATACTCATCACAAAATATCCACTTATGTGCAATAAGATATAATAATTCATTTAGCAATAATAATTTTGTCCTTTTTTCCTCTGCCTAGAAAAACTTGCATTCAAGCACTCCATTACATCTTGAATTGGAATGGACAGTTGTTCTTCATGCACAATAGAACTATAGTATTTTAAATGTATGGCTAAGCTTTCAGCCTTCTCTCCAGCCTTCATGAAAGAAAAGCACCTTGACAGACAGGCATGACACTTTACCTGAACACAGTGTCACTCAAACTGCCTAAAAGGAAAAAACGTATGCATACAATATCAATAATCATGAGAGGAAAGCTAATGCAACCTTTCTTGAGACAGGAGAAACAAAGAAAAATGTTTCTCAAGCATCCTCCCTCACCCCCCTCCCCAAACCCGAGTTCAGGGACTTCTAACCCAATGAAAAAAAAAAAAAAAAAATGCACTTTTCCCTTGCTTTCTTCAAAATAGTTTAAGTGCATTCTTTGAAATTTTAATGGTGGGAGAATCCATAGGCTAAAGATTTTTCTTCAGAAGTAAAGAAGAAATAATGGACAAGTAGATTCAGAAAGACAGCAGAGGACCAGCTGGCTATAATCTATGTCCTTGCTCATGATGCCATGCTGCTGCATTTAGTTAAGGATTTAGATCAAGGCTGTCTTTATCCAGAACAAAGGCAAAATTACTACCACATAATTCTTAGGCATGAGGAACTGTAGCATTTCTTTCATTTTAATTTTATGTTCTTCTAAATCACCTGTCTTTTATAAATATTCTGCCTCAAACTGTCAGCATTACATTACAGCACTAATAACGCAACTTATTGCTGACCTGTTATGTTTGAAGTTCCAGAATGTCAAGAAGGGCTGAAAAGTGGATTTTATTACATCCATTTCCCTTCTGTGAGAACAGATCAGACTTCTCTGATTTATTGATTCTTTTTTCCAACAAACCAATCATCATCTTACTTATCTGTGCATAAATCGGGTCAAGACTGTTTCACATTACTATCCACGTATGAGGAAAAAGTCTATTAAGAAATAATAAGAAAATAATTTAAAATGTGTATCACACAAACCACAAAAATGTTTAGACGAAGGAAAGTAGAAACTGAATAAAAAATAGAATAAAGAAAAAACAAGCTGGGAATTACTTAGATATGCAAAACCCAGAAAAACAGATTTCAACTCTAAATCAAAATGACAAATCTGAATTACTTCCATGTTGATATAAACTCTAACTACTGAATCTTAGGTATTTGGATGGCAACTCAATACAACATAACTTCAACCATAGCTTGTTGCTGTTGAGACTGAGCAGCTCATTCTACACAGCAGCATAAGGAATACCATACATCCTTAGCTTACAAGGGTTTTTCCAGGTGGCTAGTGACAATTTGTCTACCTTTTTGATAAGTAACCTTTCATAGGTTACATGTAGTGCATTTGAGAAAAATTTCAATTACTAAGGTTCACACGGTTTAAAAACCTATAGTTACAGGAGCAACAGGTCTAGACTAAAACAACATTTTTTGTTTCAGCTTTCATACATGCATTCATCTGATAAATTTTCCAAATGTTCATTACATTACTCAAAGAAATTCCTCCTTACTCTCATAAAGTGTTTCACAGCTTCACTTATGACATTACTTTGCTAGCTTTGCATATAACAGCACAGTTCCCTGCATGATCATGATTTTCCAGGATTTTAGTTGCCTTGTTACCCAAATCAACCTCTTCAATAGCAGAACATTACAGTCTGCCAGAATTTTTAATTACTCTGATACTCTTAATTGAATTATTGAATCCCCAGGCATTCCACAAAGCCAGGCTCCATTTTCACTACCCTATTCTATCAATCTTTTTAATAATCTCTTCTATCTGGATTACTTTTTCCATTTTGCCATTTCCTCTGTTGTCTTACTTTACCCTCATATCACTGCAATTTTTCACCCTATCATCACTACTGGTAATACCACTGTCATTTATAAACACTACAGGAATAAAAATTACTCCTCAGTCTCCCACTGAGACTGCTGCTTATTTTCCATTGTATATCACCTTATGATGTTAAAAAAAAAAATCTTATGAGGATGACAGTCATGATTAGGCCTTACCATATAAACAAGTCATCTAGAACTTAATCACAACTTAATTTTACCCTTTACACCCAACTGAAATGGATAATTAGCTCATCATGCAAGGAAACATGGTCAGCAGTGTTCAAGGGAAGTAAATACCAAGGAAGCATACCACCGATTTACAAAATATGAGTATTGGTCTAGAACCAATACTCAACTGTGACGGCCAAAGTCTCTCTAACAATTTAAAGTTAGAAAGTGTTTGTTTATTCAGCGCTGGGCAGCAGCGTGAGGTCATCCTCTAATACTGCAAAATCACAGGTGATCACAGAGTCTATTTATTGACAAAAGCTTCAAACAGATCCATATTCATAATCACAGCCCCTCCTATTCTCTGCTTCTGTGGTAATTAGCTTGAATAGCTATTAAGCATGCGTGATTGGCTTCTTAAATTAAGTCTGGGGTCGTTTTTGTGGGAGGGGTCTTAAAAGGAGGAAGTAAGGCGAGTCTTCCTTGCCCTAAACTCTTGACCTTTTCTATCAATGACAATACAAATGATTTCTGGGGATATTCCAAGTTCTTCAAAGAATGGGTTTCTGGTTGCATTGTCTATGTTCCTTTAGGTTCCCTTACTAGTTTCATCTTTTCCCATTATAAGCACAGCTGAGCAAACATAAGATGACAGATAATCAATTACTTAAATTTCAGATAACTACCTCAAGCCCGATTTTCCTTCTAACTTTTAACTTTTAATTAATTTTAGCAAGGCCTATCTACCCATTTGCTTCTTAATTAATTCTAGTAAATAACTAACTTTTAACTAAAATCCTAATTTTTTAAGATTAGTGTTTCACCTCAGCTGTCATCACAAACCATGAAACCTGACATTATATGTTATGCTTTTAACTTTATTAGTGCAGATTCCTTTTGTATACTATTACCCTATTCCTACATTAATGAATTTCCGCATTAATTATCACATTGCAATATCATGCTGTTTGTGTCTTAAAACTAAAGTTCACCCAGAGACACATGTCTCAAAGGAATATTAAGCAAGTTTGCTGATGATACTAAATTGGGAGGAGCTGTTGACTGCCTCAGGAGAGGAGAGGGCCTTGACAGAGAGAGATGACAAGAGAGACTTTGATAAATCAGAGAGATGGACAATCAGCAAGTGTATGAAGTTTAAAAAGGGCAAATGTAAGATTCTGCACGTGGGACAGGGCAACTCTGGTGGTATGTATAGACTGAGGAACGAGATGCTGGAGAGTAGTGCTGTAGAAAGGGACTAGGGGGTCCTGGCTGATGGCAAACTGAACATGAGTCATTGTGCCTCTGGCAGCCAGGAGGGACAAGCATGTCCTGGGGGGTCAGGCACAGCATCACCAGCCAGGCAAGGGAGGGGATTGTCCCACTCTGCTCTGCACTGCACTGCAGCAGCCCCAGCTTGAGCACTGTGTGCAGTTTTGGGCTCTACAACATAAAGAAAAAGAAGATACTAAACTATTAGAGAGCCTGCAAAGAAGGGCCACGAGGAGGGTGAAGGGTCTGGAGGGGAAGCCATATGAGGAGCATCTGAGGTCACTTGGCTCCTGGAGGAGACTGAGGGGAAACAGAAGGGCAGACACTGAACTCTTCAGTCTTGTGACCAGTGACGGTATGGCCTGAGCTGTGTCAGGGGAGTTTTAGGTCACATACCAGGAAAAGATTCCTCACCCAGAGGGTGGTTGGGCACTGGAACAAGCTCCCCAGGGAAGTAGGCACAGCTTGTCCAAGTTCAAGATGCTGACAATGCTGTCAGGCATACAGTGTAACTCTTGGGGTGTCCTGTGCAGGGCCAGAAGTTGGACTCTATGACCCTCATGAGTACCTTCCAACTCTGCATATTCTGTCTCTATGGTGAGTTGCACTGGTCCACTTTCTTTTCCAAAGCAATGTTCATGCTAGTTTTATAAGCAAAAACCATGTTCTCCCTTTTTCTCTAAGAAAAAAATCAGCTGAAGAGAATGGCCTCTCCAGTAAGTAACATGCAATTAGCCCAAAACCAGCCAATGTCTCTGCTAAAAGTTTGTAATATAAATCAGATATTGCTTCATTGCATTTTATTTCATTAAAACATTACTTCAATTGAGGTATTTACTTATACTCAATATGTGGAAATAAATATAGGCGAAGTTGCTAGAACATATCATTGACAGAATGATTGCTTCAATCATTAGTTTAGTTCACAGATCTCATAGCTTCAGGCTAGAAGTTCCTCCTCATTACACTTCTGTGTTCATAACAATTCAGAAAACATTTTCCCTTACACTTCCACAGGAAATATTAGTTTACACTACATGAACAAAATTTGTAGTAAATAAGTTCATTACCATAGATTCAGACAGGAATTAGAAAATTGTCTTGCAACATTTTCCACAAAATAATATTCTGCAATGCAATGCAAAATGCTCTTTGCCTTTAGTTACTAGTCCATGAGGTTACATTGCTACCTGCTTTTTCTATTGGCCTGTCCACAAAGCATAAACTATACACAAAAAGAAATATTCTTCTTTCCTCAAAGTCACACAATGCACACAATGCATTCACAACACTGCTATACAGTTAGTGTACAGCAGCAGCCAACCAGGCTTCAGAAGCTTTTCTGGTAACCATTCAGACAGCCTTTGAGGTATGTGGACATGATGGCAATCCAGAAATTGATGCATTTGTGCTTTCCATATACAGCTTTACATGTATTGACATCAATTATCCCTTACAAGAAATGCAAGCTAAGACCACTGCAACGAATCTGTCATCTGTCAGGTATTTTTTCACTCTGGCAAGCAACAGACAACACTTCGTATAAATCCAGATTTATTGTATAAAGTGTTGGCCACTGAAGAGAAGCCTGAACTGCAATTTAAGTTTCTCCTATACTTTCAAGTTGGACTCTTGACTACTCATCTTCAATTGCTGCTTCATATCATGGCTGATTTTCAACAGTTTTTCTCCTAGTATTTTGTGAGGAACATCTAGAGACCTGGCAACACTAAGTGCTGAAGAAGCAGCCAGCCTAAGGCCAGACCCTGTGCTTCATCTCTAGGATGATACAAACCATCTTCAGCAACAGAATTTGAAAAGTGACTATCAGCCTACTACACAAAGGCAGGGATGGACAGGGTTTCATTCCAAGAAATAGGGCTTATGGAAAACAATCTATCCTTCTACATTGCCAACAAATAGTCAAGAGGTGAAAGGAAAGCGGCAAAAAGGATTCATTCTTCTTTTGCTTACTTAATCTCTTTCAGTCTACCCTTCATGAAGGACTTGGATCTACTCCAGGTTAGAAGAGATTAAAGGCACATGAAGGGAATACAAATCAGATAATTTCAGTCAGAACTAACCAAAGCAAGAGACAAATAAAAAGCCTTAAAAGTTGTGATCATTGCCTAACAAACACTTAGTTTCAGTTTTCAATAATTTAACAGACTGTATTCAAGGCAGGCCATGATGGACCCAGAAGCTAATGGGACTTTGGGAAAGAAAAGTTAATCCATTAGCTAGGTAGGATAAGTCCAAGTTTTAGACTTCTAACAGCTTCTTTTTTGCCTTTGAACAAGTAATTTCAGATTTTACCCAGGATTCACTACAATATTTAATAGCAAAAATTCAAACAAAGTTGGAATGCTTCAGAGGACTAAAGAAAGCTGAGACTTCTCAGCCAGTGTCCAAAATGGCAGCGTTCTGCTATCTGTGAACAGAGGAGGACTGAATTTGTCTACTGCGTAACTCAAATGTGAATTCAAGGTTTTTCCAGTACCACAGAGCTTGGTGCAATCTTTAGAGTTTAGAGTATTGTTACTCTTATTTTTTGGTTAGGTATGAGAAATTAATGACACAGAAGTAGAAGACTGAATCTTATTCCATGTTCCCCAATTGTACTAAGAAATACCCTCATCCATAATTATTATAGGGAAGATACATCTGTATCCCCTGTACATTTTTATAAAAGAAATTATTTCTTAAGAAAAAAGGGCATTTCAGGGAAAGAAGAGAAGCTTCCATTTCAGGGAAGAAGAGAAGCCAGAGGTGCTATATATAAAATCATGACATTTTCCCTTCAAAGATCTAAAATTCTACATTCATATATATGCAATTTGGGAAATAATAGTATTCAACAAACACATCAATTTAGGCAATGACCTCTTTAAATAAATGTTACAGATGTAAGATTGGGGCAGCTATTTGGATGAATAGCCATCTGAAGACCAAAGAGTGCCTTTCAGACTCAGGAGATCTTATTATAATTCCCTCTTTAGTCAGAGGCTCTCTGTAAACACATATGTAAAATTATTTAGATAATCAAAATTAATGGAATAAAGACATTTCAAAGCATCTCTCCTTCAGTGTCTCATTTTTTCAGCGCTCTGTCATCTAACCATTCTCCTACTTCACCAGTGCTGGGAGGGAATAAATATATCAGGGAGTGAAAAGTGTATATATCATTGTGAATGCATTATTTTTTATGTATAATAATAGGAATAGGCATTACATATGCTTTGGAGTCTTATACATATTCCAGTGAAGAGGAAATGGCAATTAGAGCCTTACTATGAAACACTGTAAACAGACAAATCACAATATGGTCCTCTATTAAAGGATTCACAGTGCCAGATGCTGATCTGACCATTATTTATGCACAGCCATAACTCTAAGAATGTAAGTAGTCCATTGACTGATTTATGACTCCAACAAGTGTTTTCGCAATCAAAACCAAACTATTTGATGACAGGCAACAAGTGGATTACCACACAGACAGGGGAAAATAATTTCTGAATCATTTCTGAGCTGAAGAACATTAATACAATCCCCTTTAAAACATTTTCATTTTGATTTCCCAAGGGACTACAAAGTACCTATACACTCAGATTTCAATTTAAGGATTCTACTAACTAGCAGTCTCCCAAATGCTCATGGAATTCTCCAGCATAAAAGCTAAATATCCAAAATACTGCTTTCTGTGACTCCTTTGCTATGCTCAAAAAGAGTTCTAATCAATCTTTATTGCCCTGGAACTTGTCTGCACACAAGCAATGAAGGAAGAAAGATGCCATGTTGTATCAATGAGTATGAAAGGAGAACAACAGCACCCCCAGGTATTCATCCACAAACAAGCTCTGCTCTTCAGAACACAATGCTTCATGGGGACTTGTCTGCTGACACCTTGTTGACACCAATATAACCTTTATGCTCCATAACTGATGTTCAGATGTCAAAGCCTAACAAATCTCATAAAGAGGACAAAGGCTAGGAGTCTCATTAATAAGACTCTCTACTGCTCTATTTATAGTCATTAAAATTGATGCAATCCAATCAGAGCCAGCTTTTTCAGTAAGACCATTTCTAAACGAACATGTTCACACCATATAAACTATGTCCAGTCATTTTTCCTAACTTTTTTAATGTGTATATGTTTTAGCACTTGCCACAGGGACCTGTGGGAGTGTATTGGTTCTATGCCTGATAATGCTTTTGAGACAACTCAAGAAATTCTATAACACACAGTTATCTAGTAGTATCCATGCACAGATGCTTACTTCAGGTTCATTTATATCATCAGGCACAAGGTTCTAACTTAAGCCAATTCAACTAGTCCTCCCACAGCTATTCATCACCAACCTCATACGCCTCACCTTCTCTACCTTTTCAAAATGCAGTTTACATCAAAACCCTAACTCAGCCTATCAAATTGAGGAATTTCCTTGTTTTCCTTCCTCTCTTTCAGGTCAGCATTTAATCCTAATTCATTCAAAACACATCAATTTTTTTGTTGTTGTTGTTCCATTGAACACAACAGAACTTAAAAATAAGACATAAAATAAGTCTTTAATCTTCAAATGTGATACTTCTGAAATGCAAGCTTACTCAACTTCTGTTGCAGGATTAAACCAGTTTGGGTGTATGATGACCCTTTGAAGATTTTTTCATTTATATTTTTCATACTGTTGCTGGCTTTTGTGTAGACCATTATTCTGCTATTTTTATAGTATTTACTTCCCAAATTACCTCCTTTCAATTAAAAAAAATTACTGAAATATAAGGAACCAGGGATGGAGAATCCTCACACATCTGAATATAATATTTTAACGGTGCATTTTTCTAAAATATAAGAGAACAATTAAATGTAAATAGCTTACTTCTGGGTTGTTAAGTACCTTGACAACACAAACACACCAGACCTTCCTTTTCCTCATTTTCCCTCTCCCTGTTTGGCAATTTAAATCTACAGACAGCTACAGAATTGCATCAGTGTGCATGTGGTCCCTGCAGTGGCTGCATAGGTCAGTAGAGAGGACCCCAGAGTCACGACTTCAGGACTCTCAGATGATTCAGGACAAACCTCCCTGGAGCTCATTCTCATGGCTTCTGCTGCACCATGAGCTACAGCTCAGTGAATCCAGTCTCTGCTTTACTGGGACACCAATTAAGCACAATTCTGTGCTTACGCAAACCTTGCTGGGACTGACATGTTTGTTCTGTTACCCAACTCAAACACAAGGCTAAGATCTTTGAGTGCCTGTGGCTAACAGCCCCCCCACAGATTTCCCAGCAGCATGCTTAAGTCGAGGAAAACACTGCCATATGCAGAGCACAGAATTTTAGGACACTCAGCAGAGGGAGTGTAGCTAGGAATTGGGCTCTATGTCTCTGAAAGAAATTTAGAATGTGGAAAACTCTGCAGATGACTTAGGATCTGCTGATAAAAGACTAGAAAGTCATGGAGAGACCATTCTTTTTTTAACCTCAAGTTAAAAAAAACTTTGTGTGTTTAAGTAGCAACAACTTAAATTTTGCTATGTTTTAATATGTTAATATAATTACACCCAAAAGCATGAAGTGTATAGTCTCTTGATAAGACAGCAAGTTTACCACACCAAAAATACTCAGTTTTTTCAAAGAATGTTCTTGAAAACATGTACTGGTTTGAAAAAACAAAACCAGTGAGACTTCAAGTCAGTAATACAATTTTAATAGGAAAAAATAGAATACATGCAATAATACAAAATAAGACCACTGAGAGTCAGAATACAACCTGACACCCTGGCAATCAGGGTGCTGCTGCAGTCCTGATTAAATGGTGGCTGCAGTCCTCCTGGATGACAGATGTGGTTCTGTTGAAGCACTGATCCTGTAGAAGGTGCAGTTTTCCTCCGAAGGTTCAGCGATGATGTGGAAAAGCCTGGTTTTCTCCTCTGGAATCCAGGGGAAAAGGCTGCTTTGCTGTTTCAAACCTCGGTTTTTATTTAGGTAGGAAAGGCATGGCTCCTCCCGTGGCTGGATCATCTCCCAATGGGATGATGTAATTTTATCAGTCAGGCAGTGGGGCTTAATGGCCCATTAACAGAAGATATCTCCCATAGAGATAAGGATCAGCCCTTCTCTTGTTTCAACAGATGGTGATAGAATACATTTTGAATTGTAAACCAGGACAAAACATTATGAATTAAATATGTTTAGAGATGAAAAGTGCCAGAAAGCAAATGGGAGCAGAAAGGTTACAGAAGACTAGCAAAATAAAGTTCTACCAAGTAGAGTTAATGGAACCTCATTATTTATTTCACAATTTTTATCAGATTTTTGAGATTTCTAGTAAGGAAACAGAAACCACTGTCAGATCTGGATGTTTCAGAGAGCTCCTTGTTTAGTTCAGAACTGATTTTTACTACTTGTAATTATTCCATCCAAAAATCTCAGGAATATGTACATTTTCTAGAAATACTGAATTCTCAATATGCCTCCCCCTCTTCCAGGCAGGCAGAAAACCATGACCTTTAGTAATGAGTTACATGTAATGATCCTGCTGCTTTTAAAATTTATTCCTTGCAACCAGCACTAACTAACCTTGCCTTCCAGTAAAATCAAACCATGGTCAGTACCAGTTTCTGTCTGCTATCCAACCTCCCCCAGCATGAACATCCAGAAGCAATTAAAATTCCATCCTTGCTCACTAACCAAGTGAGAAATAGGTTATACAAGGCCACAAAAACTGTAACTGAAAAGTAATTCAGTACTAACATTGCCAAATAATTACTTACAAAAACCAACACAAAACTTCCACCTTGTTTTATCCACTGGCAAATACAAATAAACACACCAAATATACACTCTTTCAGCTGCCTGCTGGTACAGCACAGTCAATAACATACCACTATGCATAACATTCAACTTGTACACTAGAGCAACTATTGCCAAGCTCCACCCAAGTATTTGGCATAATCTGACTGCTGTGTTGATCAAGCTGAACTGAGACTTAAAATTGTGTGAGAAAAATCTATCTGTTAGTTTTTAAACACTTCATTTTCTTTGCATAATTATTAAAGTCAAGATATTTAGCTAGTCATTCAAACATGGAAATGAAATATGCAAGAAAACCTCAGCAGCAGAGTATGTGCACAGTATATTTGACATGCCCGTGTCTTAAGAGGCATCTTGCTGAGGAATACAGTTTGCTTTTATTTAGCTCAAAACTTGATAAATCTGGTAAACAGGTAATGCAATTCCTATTTCTTACACAAAGTAAAATTAAGCTGAAAAAAGCAGACGCCAAATTTGTGTATTAATTTTATGTTCATGCTTCAAAGCATAATACAACCTGAAGCTGACAGTGCTTATCTGACATACTTTTAACGTCTCCAGCGGAGCACTGAAAAATACATTATTATTGATTTTTCAAAATGTGTTAAATACCTGCCCACTCTGAATAACTTAACTTCATGTGGCATTTTAGCTGCTGGAAAACAGTGTTCTGCTCTCTTTTCCCTCTGTACTGCAAAGGGCTTCACAAAGACAACGTGAAGGAAAAGACTGTTAACTTTTCATGAGTCTGGATGAAAGCTTACTAAACTTTCACAATATTTTGCTATAAACTCCACAGCAATATCTTTAGAAAGCCAAGAAACAGCAATAAAGCCATTTTTCCAAGTCACTTGATAGTTAAACACAATAGCACTGGAGAAACAAAGAAAACAGTAAATCAGACTCTGCGGCTGAGAAGAAACACCTGAGTTTAACACCATTTAGCACTTCAGCACAACTACGACAACTTTGTTTCAGTGGCATGCAACATTTTAAAGAACCAGAATCAAGGATAATGACAAAATGCTGTCACACCAATCACATTTTGGCAGGGTCTTCACACCTTTTCTTATCAACTTAGCCCAAATTCTTGGCACCCTTTCTCACAGGCTCTTTTATATTACACTTTTCAGCTTGTCCACTACTATTACAAAGAACCATCACAACTACAAGCTCCAGCTGAAGATCTCATTGAAATCTATTTGCTTTATACCACCACTGGACATGAATTCATTAACAGCAAGGATGAGACAGCAACTCATGTGCAATCACCAGCACCAACTGTATCTTGCAACACTTCCATGTTCCAAGGCAAGATGACACCACTAACGTGACTTAGTAACACTTTTACCTTGTGTGGAGTCCAAAACCACACAGCTATGAGAAAGCACCAAAGCAATTTTTTTTTTCTAAGCTACATGTATAGAGAAGAAAGTACTAATAAATTTAAAAGGCTCTAGTCTACAGACCAAAAAGAAAAAAAACAAACCAACAAAACTCTGTTGTGTCTGTATGTGTTCTTTCGATAAAATGCATCTCTACACTTGAAGATTTGATCAAATATCCTGCCAGCTTTACACAAGATGATTTGGCAAGTATAGAGCCTGAAAACTGACAGCAGATAAAAAAACATTGGCGTTATTTCATATTTTACTGCTCTTCTGAGAAAACTCAGTTTATGTCTTCCTTGCCTGCAAAATACCAAAATACACGAAAGTCTCTTCTTGTGAAAAAAAACATTTTCAGAGTAGTAGAGTGCTTTGGTGGTGGGGCAGGGAAGAAACTGAATGATAAGTGTGTTATTTTGAAGTTTTTTATTCCTATCTAAGTTCTAGTCAAAATGAGGTTTCAATCTACTGGCAATTAGGAAATTAAGGGTATCTTTTCCTTTCCTTTCCTCCTCCCAAAGGCACTATGTGGCTAGTTTTCTTCAAGCTTCCAAGTCCTCAGCTGAGTGGCTATGCTATGCCAAGTAAACTGCACACACATAGTTTATGCAACTCAAAAGCAGTGAGGTGACCCATATCAATTCTTTAGAAAAAAATGAAATATAATATATAGTGTATAATGGCCAACAATTAAAATTTTCCTACAGCATTTCTATCTAAACACAAGAAACAACTAAAACAATGAACAAGGATTGACCATGACTCCTGGTAACATAGGAAATATGTTACCATAGGCTATATTTGGACAAGTAGACTAGCAATCACATATTGATTACATTTTTACCTCATCTGTCCTTTTGAAGACCAAGCAGTTTCAGCAAAAAGGCTGGTTTATTTACAAAAGGGAAGGAAGGAGTAAAAGCTACACAAACAAAATGAGGCAGTCACTGGAGAATGACCTTATTGTTCTAGTGTTGTCTAGTGTTGACCTCATTGTTGTCTAGTGTTCTTTATGACCACACTAGTGAAATACCCAAAACCTATATTCCTGGTGGTACATTATCTGCTCATTGCTGCACACTGCTTCAGTGGAATTATTTTCATGCTTAGATTTGAGTGAGTGGATGTCTGACTGATCTCTCCCAAGCTGACATTCTACCTGCTCTCTGGACATTTCTGCTCACATTCAGCCAATTGTGGTATTGTAGCTGCGTGGGTGCAGCTTTCAACCAAAGGCTGTGTACTCCTGAATAAGGGTTGTTAGCTGAGGCTCAGAGCCACACTCATTGAAGGATATTGTTTTGGACAGCTTGAAGGGCACATGGTGTGAGATTATACTTCCAGGCAAATAACACCATGGACAGAGTATTATGTTAGATTAAGAACAGAGATTGGGCAGATCTAAACTCCAGCTTTCGTACATCTTTCCCCACAGGCAAAACTGTACATATATCTAGAGTTTATAGATGCAAAAACCTTCCTTAAAAGTCTTGGAAAGTTACCTGTCACTCTTAGGACAAAACTCATGATGGCCTTAACTTTTTTGCTGGAAATACCAATCAATCCTTTGGGTATAGATTATATTTTTTTAATTGCTACCTATCAGTTAATGTTCAGTGCTGCTCTGTGTCATCAGAATTGCAGTCCTACCCTCTGAAGAGCATTACAACAGAGATATACAACTGTATGTATCATATCCAAGGAGATCAGACACAAGGATAATAAGCTTATGAGCTGTTTGACAAAATCACCATGATCTACTGCCATTAAGAAACAGCTTATGTAGTTTAGAGCAAATTTGAACTTGGAAGGATCTATTACATCAATTTCTCTAAATTAAGGAGACAACATAATGCACACAAGCAGAGATTTTGGCATTTAAAAAAAAACCAAGAGGTTTAACTTAGCAAAAATTTTGAATTCATACAACAATTAGTCAAGATAATTAAGAACCTAAAAGTCTGCATTAGTGATTCTTGGAAAAATTTAAGAATTGGTTTCTTTCAGCTGGCATTCTAAGAAATCCAGTGTGTTCATAAAGAAAGTTGGGATCCACAATATAAAAAGAACGTATCTTAAAAAAGGCTCAGAACTAGAGTGGGCACAGAAAGAATTCAACCTACACGTGTAAAAACATCACAGCAGTCATCTAATGCTGCTAGTGCCATTTCTCAGTGTGACTTTCATCTTAATGCCCCACACATGCAGAGAACTCAGCAAAGCAGTTCAAAATGTGCCTTGTACCAAACCCAACCAATAACTGCTTTTTCCCAACACTGAAGTCCTCATAGGGAAAGTATGAAAGAAAAAAGAAGATACATTAAAAAGATTTCTCTTTTTAATTATAGGGAGAGGGTGCTTTCTTCTGTATTGATCTTCTGCCAGCGTTCTTTTATTGTACACCAATTTAGGATCAGAACCAGTTCTTAGCCACGCCAGAGCTGACTAAAAGGAAGACATATTAAATTCATTGCTGAGATTGGTAGGCACAGATGGGACCTGACATTTTAAAAGCAAAACAAAAGTTAAGTGCATTCAAGTGCAAAGGCTTCAGGACAAGCTTAGACATCAGCTTACACCCCAAACACCCATGAAAGATACAGCAAAAACCTCCTCTCCAGCTGAATAGAGCTCTAAAGTATGATGAGAGACTGTAACCAACACAGATAAGAACAGAAAATAATCATATCATTCAAACTCAAACCAATTGAAAGTCTTAGAATGCAAATATTATCTAACCAGAGGACAGATGTGAACCAAAGAAAGCAAGACACAGATGGAATCATCAAATGAATTCTCACATCATAGTGGTACAAATAAATAATATCTGGCCACCCACACCTCTAATTTTTGTGGGAAAACAAAAACATTTTCCTTCCCAATGCTCTCCCCAGAAAGAATAGTGTTCATATCTCTTTAAATGCTTCTTTTATGTTCTGTGACATTATTCAATATTGGTACAGACAAACCAAGGATCCTCAATATTGGATTAAGGGATTACGTGCAGTGGGTTTTGCAACTGTTTTCATTTTCCCACTGCTACCATACAGAGTATTTGCCAAGCTGAAGTGGGCTGGAGGCAAGTTTGATTTCCATCTCTGCTCAGGGGAGTGATTAAATTTAGCTGATGCTGAGAAAAGGAAATTCAGTGTGATGAACATAGCAAGACTTGACTTGCAAGCCTGTGAGACAGGATTAGTACCACAAGCAAAGCAGACCAACCAAAACACCACAGAAAATACAGGGACTTGCACTTACAAAAGGGGGGGGGAAAGTAGGAAGGAAATGGAAATTTAATCTTTTTTAACAAAACAAAAAAAACCCCAAACAAAAAAAAACAACCAAACCAAAAAAATATTATCAGCCCAGGACTTAAGCACATTAAACTCAATTCTGTATTTCAATACTAAAGAGCATTCTAGTAAAATTTTAGTTACATGAGAATTCCCCTTAATTTTGAGACAGTTTAGAATACAGTTTGAAGTTTGGATTGGGTGGCTAATATGCATCTTTTAACAGAACTGAAATAGAAATCTAAGTGAGTTCCACTAGTGTTTGGAGTTGATTCAAATTTTACATGATTTATTTATTCTTGGCAATAACACATTGAACGGCTGCCTCTGTTAGGAAGAACTATTCAAACACTTGCTTGTGGCAAACTGGAATTACCTTTCCTATAAACTGGAACTTTCCCACCAACTGAAACAGCAGGCATATCGACCATAAATCAATTCTTGCTACCATTCTGAGTCTTGCACTCAAGATTAAAGCCATTTCACCTGAAACTAACAGGCAAGTGACAGAAACGATATGCATCAAATATCTTCAAATACAGAAGCTGAGTATATTAGACTGTCTGTACTCTTAAGTCATATTAAGAGTTTTCCTGCCATAATTACACAACCACAATGCAAGAAAATGCCCCACTTTAACACAGATGCCAGTTGTCCCAGCACTGTTGTAAGAACAGAATTCCTATCTTCTACAGGTAAGATATGGGCTGGTGTTTCCACATGTGTGCACATTACCACCAGAAAATAAAGCAAATACACCTGCAATCACAAGACAAAACTACTTAATGACAAAAGGATAAAGAGCTCCTTGATTTAGCATGCAGAGCCATCTGAGAAATTACGCTTGTTCTTGTAGCTCCCCAAATGCTACAGAGTTTTCCTAACAGCCCTCTATATGAAGTTCATCTCTAAAGAAATGTCTCTAAGTTTTGCAATTCATCTTGTTGGAAAAGAATAAAATATTTCAATAGTGAATTATTTAATTACAAACAGCATCACCACTCAGATCTTCCTCTCCTTATTTTGTCTCATCGGTGTCATCAGATGGCATATAGATTATATGCCACAAATATATCTCAAGTAATAGAAGGAAATCTCTTCCACTTTTCCCAGTAGGTTGAGTGAACTGTCCACTGGTGAGGTTTTACAGCATGAACATTTATGACATCAAACCAGACAGTGAACAAATGCTGCCCTGGTGAGCACTATTTACAAGTTGGTGAAGGACAGAAAACATTAATTTAGTTTCAGATTTGCTTTCAAGTTACAAAACTCATTCAGTCACAGTAGAATCAGGCCACACTTTTAAATCCAGAACTAGAGCTAATCATCTACAAGGATTCTCTCTGTTTGGGTAATCAAATCTCCCATGTAAATAAGACGTAAGATTTGCTACCCCAGCTACTCCTTCACATTAAGCAAATGGGCAATGCCCAGTTTTAGAGAACACAAAACAGTGATTACAATGAAGTCAAAGGGGAACTGTATAGGCAAACATTCTAAACAGCTAAAAATCTAGACTAAATAAAAACTAAAATAAGGGCTGACATAAAATTCATAACAAGTAAACATTCTCACACATGGCTATTCCCTCTTATATTTACTGCTGTGTATATTAAATGAAGATTGAATACTTCCAAGCAGCTGATTTGTGAGGTTTGAGTTTTGGGAATCAAATAATTTATTTACTATGCATTTGTTAAAATATTTTCCACTCTTTCCCTAAAGGTATTAGCAGAAATGTCTTTCAAGATTTTCCTTTCAATGGCCCTTCTTCATAGATGAGATGTGAAAGCTCCAGTAGGACAAGTATTTGATACACAGAAACTAATGAGCTATTATTTAACTTCATCCTAAGTGTCAGAAGCCTAAAGCAACAAGGCTTAATTAGGATGATGTGTGCCCCAAATTTTCTCCCAGGAAACTGGTGAATCATAGCAGATTCCCTTCATTGCCAGATATATGCACAGAATTATCTGAACACATCTGTTATAGATATATGAATGGCATGAAGTCTCCTGCTGTTAATTCAGATTGATTACTTGTTAAACACATTTAATTGAGGCAGAAGGGAGCTTAACTGATGTTTACATAAATATATTTTTAAAAATTGAGAAAAAGTACTTGTGGCATTTAAAGAGAGATTGAAGCGCTGTTTGAACATGAGATCTTGTATGTGTTGAGATGCAACACATGAAATAACCATAAAAAAATGAATGCTTCCTTTTTATCTTTTACTCTTGTGTATCTACTGATTTAACAGATTTCAATGTTTGAATAATATAAACTGCACATGGTAGACCCTTTAATGTTTCTGACAACAAATAAATTATATTCCTTCATCAAGCAATGACTGCTTCTAAACCCTATTACTTCACTATACAGGCTGTTTACAGAATCCAATGCATTACTAGACAAAAACTTATGCTCTTGAAAATACATTACACCTAACTAGAGAAATATTTTCTATAAAATTTGTGTCCGTGTTCATTGCCCTTCCATCGAATCTCAGAACCAGAAGGGATCTAGCCAACTGAAACTGAAAGACTGCGAACATCCAGTGAGAACCAAAACTTTTTTTTCAATTTTTGTAAACTCACGCCTTGATCCCTCTGGGCTAGATCTCAGGAAACCTACCAGAGTGGTCTCAGCTTCTTCTCTGGTAATTGTTTATGCAGAAAGCTCTGATTCAGGAAATCCATTTTAGGAACACAGCTATTGTCACTGTAACCACAACCTCTTTCAGGAATGTCACCTCTACGAGTAAAATAACTATTGCCTTTATCTGCTGACTTTTAAGCATAGCATTTCAATGTCTTCTGGAATATTATTAGTCAGATAATTATTAGTCAGTTTGCCTTTCCTGAGACTTAATCAACTTGTTGATTAGTAAAAACATCCACTTTAAAAACATGCCACTTTAATCTGCTCATCTTAAAACACTCTTGATCCTTTGCTTTGGAATTAAAATAGGTCAAGAAAGTTGGAAAGGAAAAAGATAGCAAGACACTATTAAGAATACCACAGATACTACAAGAGAGATTTTCATCTACCAAAGGGATGCAGTTTTATGGATTTCAATAGAGCTGTTCTGATTCAAGCCTGTTGAAAATAGCTTTCTAATTACAATTATATCCATTTAGAAATTATTATGACTATTTCTCTTCCTCTCATTATCTTTGTCCAAAATAAAATATAAAGATTAATTTCAGTTACAAATGGGGTTTATTTAAATACAGGATCTTCAAAGAGTGGCACATTTAGTGCTTTTTTGCTAAAGAGTGCTCTTCTCTTCCCCATAATTCAGGCAGAAACTTCTGTATAATTAAACTAGAATGAAAATATGCAAGCTCTCTGAATGATTTTTTTCTCAAATCAGGGCAAAAAGTAATTTGTGACCTTAATGCACTTACTGCAGGAAGAGATGAGAGAAGAATAACTCCATAACAGTAACCGAGTTCTCCCTAGCAGGAAATTAATTATTAAACTTCCATTCCTCTCCCCACACACCCCAGGTGAATAGAGCTCACAGACCCTAAGTTATGAGCTCTCAAACTCATTCAAAGCAAAGTTCCACAGTCAGGAAGAGGAGATGGAATGGAAGATAGTTGTTGGTAAATCAATTTATAGCACATGCTTAGAGGAAATGAACAGCTGTAGATGGAAGATACACCTAGGTCAACAAAGGCAGCTTCAAGAAATGCCTAGGACTACAACTGAAAAGAGGAGCCAGGTAAGGCTTGGGAAAGAAATAAAACTTCTGGAAGAGATCAAGAATTTCAGAAACAACATTGTTTCCCAAAAATAAGATACATGGCAAGTTTTGCCATTACTGTGTCTTGTGTCTCTACTGCTGGGATTGTTCTGAGTCTAAATCTTCAAAAGAGCTGAGCAGTTGTTAGTTGCTATAAAGTTGTTTATTGTAAAGGCATATCAGTCTCAAAAGGCAAAGACTCCCAAGTGCTAAAGTCCATGCTAAAAGCTTTTGGCATAGAGTCCCAAATAGAAGTCCCAATTAGAAGTAGAAACAGCCCTCCTGGTGCAAGGCCCCAGGAGGGCCAAAGTTGCAGCCACAGCTCCTGTCTTCTTCCAGGCAATGATGGCGGTGAGGAGTGAGGGTCTTTCCTCAGTACATGGATTCTTATTTATAAATTACCCAATGAGCTAAAAACACAAATCTGCATTTCTTCTAAACCTATTAGAATTCTAGTTTTTTAATACGGAAGTTTATGTATAACTTGCGCATATAGCCTATCTGTTCTGAAAATTGAATCTGAAAAATTTAAGCAATATTCTTACTATATTTTTATTACATCTAAAACTGTGGTTTTGAGCTCTCATTGAGACTTATTTTTGAAACTTGTTTTCTACACTAATTTCAAGAACTATCTTTTTGAGCTCTCACTGCAGCTTGCTTTAGAAGCTTGTTTTTGTTTTTGAGCTCTCAGTGAAGCTTGCTTTTCACACTAAATTCTAAGGCTTTTACTTTTTAAGGCACTTAAAACATATTCTTACTTAAAACTTAAGCTTACACCTCCATTTCACATGAGGGGCTTAATATACTTTAATGCATCCAAAGGTTTTAATTAGATCCCTGCACTCCAATCCCTCTCTGAAGAATTCAGAGGCCTCTGTTTTTCACACTCCAACATCTCCCCCTCCTCTTTGAACCACACAGATTCCCTTAATAAATTTATTGAATTTGTTGAATGTATTGGAGAAAACAAGGCACCATGATTAGCACAACTACTATGATGAGTAAAATATATAAACCTATTTTCAAAAACCTTTTCACCCACAATGTTAAGTTCCATCCATCAAACAAACCATCCGACCTCAATCATTCTGTGACTCATATCATCTGCAAGCTGCTTGGCCTATTTCTCCTCCAGGATGGCCCTCTGGTAGCAGAGAAGGCTCTCCTTCTCATCAAGGTCTGGCATGGCATGTGTCCCCATCGCTCAACGTCTACTGGGTTGCATCCAGCAGCAGAGCCAAAGATCTTAGTAGCAAACATAGAGGCCAACCCAGTCTTGCCCTTGACTATTTCAGGAGGGTCTTGGCCAGCCCTGCTCTTTTCACCTGCTTATCAAAGCAGAGCTTCACCTGCTTCATTAAGTAACAAGTGGCTACCATGGCAAAGCACACACAGATTTGTATTAGCAATATAACTACAAGGATAGCAGGAAACTCTATTTCCACAAATGAAAAGCATTCCCCATGGTAATTGAAAAGTGATATTATTAAATGCAGACTGAACTAAAGAAGTATGATAACACCAAAAGATCTGATTTTTATATATAGCATGATAAGGAGAAACATCTGTAACTAAAACTTGAGTTTTCCCTGTATAATTAAATATGGCACGCTAACTAAACAAGTGAAAAAAGAGTTTTCCTGGGGTTGTGTTGGACAGACATACGGTATCTAAATTTTATACATTAGCTAAAGTTACTTAAACACTTTAAGTTGGCTAATTGGTAAATCTGTACTACTAAAAACAAACAAAGCAAAAGGATAAGCATAACACATAATTGAACCTCCTATTTCCCTTAAACTATTACCTAACAAAAAATTCTGCAATACTACTGATTTCCACATTTAAAAACCCAAAGTTCTCAATTTTCTACAGGTAAAATATGATGTCAGGTGCAAGCTGAAACCTCTATGCAGTTCACATCCGCATGCCTGCTTCTTTACTGACAGAGGTGAGCTCTTTCTTGCACTTGGTAGGGTTTCACATTCTTTGCTGGAATCCCCGTGGGTCCTATATCTGTGGAGATACAAGCAAAATCCTTGTCTCAAGTTATTAAAGGAAATGGACCTTCAATTTTCCCTGCTTCTATATTTTCGAATCAAAACTGGAGGATTTTCTTTTCGTTTTGCCTGTGTATTATTGAAAAAAAAGCCTAAAGATTGGTGGATCGGGTTCTATAGAAGAACTGTTCAAAAAACTATAAACATTCAAGGCTTTACTCAACCTCATCTATGGTGTTGCTTGTGCAAATCCTCCCTTTTGCTGATCTAAAATACATTTTAAAGAGTGTTCTTTGAACAATTGCTTGGCCTGTGGGAGAGTAAGGAATTCCAAAAGTATGTCAAACACCCCAATCCATTAAAAAAAAATAAAAAAATCAGTGAACCTTTTGGCTGTGTATGCAGGGCCATTATCTGTCTTTACATCTTAAGGCACCCCTAATGAAGCAAATGTTTCTAAAAAATGCTGACATACATGATTGGCTATCTCCCCTGTATGTAGGGAGGCACAGACTGCACCTGAAAAAGTGTCCACTGACATGGATGTTTTTAAGTTTCTCAAAACATGGATATTTAGTAGTATCTGTTTGCTATAATCCGAGGCTTTGCAATCCTCATGGATTGACCACTGCTGTTGAGACAGGAGGTTGAACTAATTGACAGTCAGGACAGGCACTTATGATTGCCTTTGCCTGATCTTTAGAGGCAAAATGTTCGCACGAGTGCTTGTGCATATTGGTGAAAGAAAGCATGACTCAGTTTTGCTTGCTCAAAAATGTTGGGTAGAGTGTTAGCAACAGCCACTGTCAATGCATTGGCTCTTGCATTTCCCTCTGCCAAAAATCCTAGAAGTGAAGAATAAGCCCTGATAAGAGAAACACAATATGGATTAGTTCTGTTTTACAAAATAGTATAAAGACAGGTAAGATAATGGCATAAATTGTCATTACTAACATCTTTTAGAATTCTTTCTATTCTTTTGTCTATGTTAGCTACATATACAGAATCTGTGATCAAATTAAAAGGTTCTGAGAAAAGCTGAAATGCCCTAACTACAGCTGCCAATTCCACAACCTGATGTGAACCTTCTACTGTCTGGATATCTGAATCCCATTCTTTAGTTGTTTGGTTTTGCCACACGATTACTGATTTGTATGTTTCCCTGAACCATCAGTAAATGCTGTGACAGCTTCTAAAGGCACTTCACTTAAAATGGGTTTTTCCCTGAAACTTAATTTTGCCTGCAACAGATTATGACTCAGGAAATGAATAGAACAGGCACCTGAATAATTTAACAATGTAATTTGTAAATCTTCTGATTTTTGCAGAATCCTATCAAAATACTCTTTCCTTAAAGGCAGATAAATTATAGTAAGTCTCAACCTGCCATGGCCAACAATCTTACTCTGACTCTGAATATAATCTGAGCCATCACTTCCAGGGTGGTGAATATTGTCTTTGGGGATCTGCAAGGCAAAAAAGTCCTTTCTATTATCAGCAAAAGATCTCTTTTAGCAAAGTCCCACTGGAATATGAGGCCATACAGTGGCATGTTTTCTCCCAATATGGCGAGAAAAAAGGGCAATGATGGTACACATCGATGAGCTCACCTTTGTTGAAGGGCTTCAGTGATTTTTTTTGAGAGCTTTTTGAGCTTCAGGTGTTAGAGATCTTGGAGAGGTAACATCACAGTCCCCTCTGAGCAGGTCAAAAACCAGAGCAAGTTCATAATTGGTAATTTCTAAAGTGGCTCTGATCCAGGTGATTTCCCCTAAAAGTTGCTGCAGATCTTGCAAGGTGTTAACTTTAGTACAAAGCTGTGTCTTTTGAGGCCTGATTGATTGTTCTGTCATTCTTCACCCTAAGTACTTCCATGGTGAGGTTTCTTGTATTTTGGAAGTAGAGATTTTTGAGTCCAGCATCTCGGACTGCTGTGACAACACTGTCACAAGCCTCTTCCACCTCCTTTTGAGTCAATGCTACAATGAGTAAATCATCCATGTAATGTAAAATCACTGCCTGTGGATGCTTCTGTCAAGCTGGAGACAGGGATTGAGCCACAAACCATTGGCAGATAGTAGGTGAATTTTTCATCCCCTGAGATAAAACTACCCAGTGGTATCTTTGCAGAGATGCTTGTCTGTTGATGCTTGTAATTGAAAACGCAAATCTTTTTTGGAGCATCTTCTGGATGAAGTGGAATACTGAAAAAGCAGTCTTTTAAGTCTATGATGACAAGAGGCCAGTCTCTCAGGATCACTGAAAGAGAAGGCAGTCCCAGTTGTAGAGGTCCCATGTCCTCTATCACTTAATTAATTTTTCTGAGATCTTGAAGCAGTCTCCAAAAATCAGAGGCTTTCTTGTGGATGACAAACACTGGTGAATGCCAGGGACTGTTGGTCTCTTTAATGTGGCCTTTCTGTAATTGTTCTTTGAGGGCACTCAGTTGCTTTTTCTCCAGGGGCCAGTGACTCATCTAAACAGGGTTGCTAGTTTTACAGGACAACTTCAGGGTGATGAGTGCCATCATAGCTCCTTTCAAAAGTCCAATTCCAGTCTTGCTCCCCATTGAGACAGCAGATCTCTTCCCCCCGCTGTAAAGGGTCTCTGTACCATGAAGGGATGAATAATTGCTGCTTTCCCTTCAGGTCCTCTAACTGTGATCACATCTTCACCAGCATGCAGTGGCTCCTTCGATACGTTTGATAAGGTCTAACGGTGTGACTAAAGTCCAGTCTTTTGGCCAAAACAAATAAGAAATTATTGTAACATCAGCACCACTATCCAGAAGACCTGTAATTATAAATTGTTTTATTATTGCGGGTTAAACTGCCAGTCAATTTTGGTCAATTGCAGCCTATATGCTCTATCCAAAAGACATCTGGTGCTGTATTTGAGCTCTAAGGTGGTATTTGTTGACCTTCTGCAAGGTGCTCCACTATATTAGGTGGCAAAGCAACAGCTGTGGCTGTTGGAGTTTTTGCTGGAACACCAAGTGGAGGGCTTCATGCTTGTACTAAAGCAGCTAATTCTTCATTGCAGTTTGCTGAAAGAATAGATGGGAAAACTACAAGTCCCAAAATGCAGTTTCTTTCTTTACCTATAATCAGAAAACCTTGTCTCCTTTGTGATGTTCCTGTCACCCCTGTTGTATTGCACTAAGAAACAGTTTAATATTTGCACTGAATGGTTTATCCCGCTCTCCCCCCTCCCAAGCTGTGGGGTGGTAAAGTCCTTCCCTCAGCCCCGCCCCATCAGTGGTGTCCCATTGGTCGCGGGTCTGTTCCGCCCCTTTCCCTGAGTTTAAAAGTGTCCACCATCTTCCCTCTTGGTCTTTCTCCTTTCGCCATGTGGACAGAATAAACTGTGGACCAATTTTTCCCACGGGAGAAAAGAGCCTTCTTTGGTTTTTTGCCTTTGTCTACAAGGATTTCCCACCCCTCTCTAGTCCAGAGCTAGCCAGAGGACCGGAGAGGAAAAGGGGATTCACCTCAGATACCACAGCATGACAATTCTGCAGAAAGTAAATTAATTATGAAGTTGCCAGTTCACATTGTGTCCTGGGGGGTAAAAGGGCAGGGTCATTTGGTAGGTGGCTAGCAATTCAGGGAAATAAGGGCTAGGCTGGATAGTTCACATATCCAGCCCCTTGGAAGCTCCCTGGCTGCTGGAATGCCACTACTTGTTTCGTCATGCGGTGGGATGCACTCCTCTTGGAGTTTCTGATACGAGGTTCCAATCTATATCATATTTAGAATGGCACTGATTAGCATAGTGTCTTCCCTTTCTGCATCCTGAGAAACAGTTAGGTGGTTTTTTGCCCCCTGCGGGCTCTGGGCAATTCTTTCTCATATGTCCTGACTTTCCCCATTGGTAGCATAATCCTTTAGAAGTGCCATCCTTCGATGCCTTATTATTCTGCAGAAGTGCTGAACTAAGGTTATCAAAAGCTTTCGTAAGTTTGTCATCCCAATCTTTGAGAGCTTCCCCAGTCTTCTCTCCCAGAGTATTTGCTTGAAGAGTAGCTATATGTTGAAGAGTGCCAATTTTTAGCATTCGTTGAAAACCAGGATTACAATCTGGCAGGCTTTGGATAACCTTTTTGCATTCCTCATTAGCATTCACAAAGGCAAGAGTACAAACCAACGGTGAGCGAATCCTGTCGTCCTCACATTGTTTCACCAGTGACTGTGACAGGCAGTCAATGAATGCTGCATATCGTTCTAATGGCCCTTGTCTTATCTGCACAAAATCTCCCTCTGGGGTCTCCGCTGGCTGGGTCAGCAGCAGGGCTTGGCAAGCAGCCTCTCTGATATCACTGAGCACTGCTCAGGGCAGGTCCAGTGCCTGAACTTCAGCCCTATTATGTGGGGGATCTCCTGCCAAATCTGCCAGTGTTAATTGAGCATTGTGACACCCAGCAAACTTTCAATTAACTGATTCAAAAGTTTTCTCCATTTCCCACAAAATGAATTGTGAGTCTGCCAAAAATATGGAGGAAATATAACAACAGTTATTTGGTGCTAAATCCACATTGTTATATAATCCTTTCAGCAATTGCTTAAAATATGGCAAGCCTAATCCATTTCTCCTTATTGCTCACTTCAGATCTTTAACACCATCACGATCTATTGGTTCCCATCTAGGATTAGCACCTCCTCTACCATACCTGATTAGCTCTTGGAGTCCAGTGGGTTTTTGCTGCCCTGAGATGTGTGAGAGATCTTATTTTCAGCCCATGCATCCGAAGAATGAGTCAAAGCTCTTTAGTTTTCGGGCTCAAGATTGTTTATTTTTTATTATCTATAACATTTTTCTTTCTGCCCAGCTGAGGTCTGCCTAGCAGGGCAGCCAGAGACACTCTGCCCTCCTCCAGGGCAGTGTTATCTTTTTATACTACAAACTACATATACTATATTTACAATTCCTTTCCAATACCTATCACTATGTTAGACAGTGCAATTCTATTCTAAACCAATCCCAAAGTGCCAACATCACAGCAGAAGATGGAGACCAAGAAGAAGGACTAGACATGCCCAAATTCCTC
>VXBI01013116.1:0-60813 GCA_013397375.1 Toxostoma redivivum
GCATGAATCACATTTATTACAGTTGTATTACAAGAAATCTGCATAAACAAAAATTGTTCGTTTTAGAGTTGTCCATTTAATGGAAGGAGGAGGAGGGAAATAGCCTCTTACTACATTTGTAGAATTTCCTTGTATCTTCGTCCTGAACAGTATTATTCTTGTTCTGACACTGAACAGGAGATAGTGCAGAGATCTAAAAAAGAATCTTAAAGCTGATTGACACGGAGCTCCTCTCCCGTGCTCTCCCCCTACTTCCGTTTTATTAAGAAACGGCGAAAAGTGGAGGGAACGCTAAAGATGACATCAGCACAACGGAGAATGTGCTGCCCTCCTCAGGCAACCTGCCGTGAGGAGCTCACTGCTGCCTTCAGGCCAGACACTAACACAGGACAGGCACCACTACAAGAAATAATACTACTTAATTTTAACAACCAGGACAGAACTCAGGAACTTGGGGGCACCGCAGACCCCCAAGCCGGTGACGCGTCCGCTCCCCCTGTGCGGGCAGGGCGGGGGCCGCCGCGGCTTCCTCGGCTCTCCTGGCGGGCCTTAAAATGGCGGCGGGGAGCTGCGAAGAAGGAGGGGGCGGTGGCGGCATGGGCGCCCGCAGACCCTCCTGGCAGCGGCTGAGACTGCGCTGCCGTCAGCGGAAGGGAGTGCTGTGTAGCTGACAAGCGCCTGTCCCAGGTGAAGGGCGCTCCGGGCAGCGAGGGGCGAAGGGGGAAGAAGGGGATATGCAGCATTGCAGCCCTTCCTCCTCTTTCTTTCCTCTTTGTCCCGCTCCGCGCTGCCCGGAGCAGCGCATACCAGAGCCAGCTGCTGAGAGTCGTTTGTGTCGGGGAAGGGCTTAGCTGAGAGAATAGTAATTAACAATTTTAACAAAGTACCGGTGGTAGGTTTTTCCGGCTTGGCTTGGTTTTGTGGTTGATTTGTTGCTGTTGTTGTTTTTGGTTTTGAGGTTTTTTGCCTGTTTCTTTCAGGCTTACAGAGAGAAACAAATAGGCCATGTATGATCTAATGATGCAATGGCTCTTCCTCCTGTCATTTCTGCCTATGATCTGGGGAGCCCAGGAGATAATCACCCCCTAAATGATGCATCAATATATCCTGCACTTGATGGACAACCTGAATTTAGACATGCTCAAGAACAATTGTTTTTACACTGATTTCTCAAAGTTCCCAAGCCAGACTGATAACCAGACCAGTGACAGGACCTGAGGGAATAGCCTGAAGCTGTGTCAGGGGAGGTTTAGGTTAGATATTAGAAAAGGATTTTTCACCTAGAGGGTGTTTGGGCACTGGCACAACTCCCCAGGGCAGTGGTCACAGCACCAGCCTGACAGAGTTCAAGAAGCATTTGACAATGCCCTCAGCATTTGGTGTGACTCTTGGGGATGGTGCTGTGCAGCACCAGGGGTTAATTTGATGTTTCTTGTGGGTCCTTTCCAAGTCAGTGTATTCTATAATTGAATTGAATATAATGACAGTGAAGTCAGGTTATGCATGGCACATGTCGTAAGATTTGTTTGTAAAAGCACAATGTTGTAAGAACTGTAGCCACCCCTTTTTTGGGGGGTGAAATGCACCATGGGATGCACAAAGACGGCATCAAGACAGCACACAGCTGTGCACTCACTTCCAATGGACTCGCTACTTAAAGCTGCTGTAGCTAGGGATGGAGAAGTAGGAAGTATTTCCTATGTTCTGCTGAGCTCTGTCAGGTGGGATTACTGGCTGACATCTGTTCAACTCTATCTTCAATCCAGACAGCTGGCTATTAGGCTGAAGTGTCCAATGTGGGAGACAGTCAGTCTCAACTGAAAATTTTGTAGTTGCTTATGTTCACAGAACCACAGAATAAACTAGAAGGGACCCACAAGGATCATTGAATACAACTGGCCCTACACAGGACCAGGCCAAGGAGTCACACCATTTGCCGGGAGCACTGAGTGCTGTCACCACTTCCCTGGGGATCCTGTTCCAGGGCCCAGCCACCCTCTGGGTGAAGAGGCTAACATCCAGCCTAAAGAGTCCCTCAGGTCCTGTCACTGGTCACCACAGAGCAGAGATCAGTGCCTGTCCCTGCTCTTCCCCTCACAATGAAGTTGTAACTGCAGTGAGGTCTGTCCTCAGGCTCCTCCAGGCTGAACAGACCGAGTGATTGCACCCACTCCTTGTACAGCTACCCCTTAAGGCCCTTTACCTTAAATTAATAATTACCTTTAATGTCTTTCTCATACTGTGGCACCCAAACCAGCCCCCAGCACTTGAGGTGAGGCTGCCCCAGCTCAGAGCAGAGCAGGACAATCCCCTCCCTTGCCTGGCTGGGATGCTGTGCCTGATGCCCCCCAGGACAGGGTTGGCCCTCCTGGCTCCAGGGCACTGCTGACTCAGGTTCAGCTTGCCATAGACCAGGACCCCCAGGTGCCTTTCCATGGCACAGCTTTCCAGCATCCCATTCCCCAGTCTGTCCCTACATTTGGCATGGTTCCCCCATCCCAGATGCTGAATCCAGCACTTTCCCCTGTTGAATTTTGTATGGTTGGTAGTTTCTCAGGACCTCTCATTTGTGGAGGTCTCTCTGCAGGGTCTCCCTGCCCTCAAGGGCGTCCACACCTCCTCCCAGTTTTGTATCATCTGTGAACTTAGTATCCCTTCCAGTCCTTTGTTCAAGATGTTGAAGAGCACAGGGCCTAAGATGGAGCTCCATAGGTTCCCCACAGTTTCATCCCCCAGTCTCAGCCTTGATTTCTTCCCAGAGCCTGGAAACAAAGCTCCTTTTAGCCCACTTTTTTGCGACCCATGGAATTCAGTTTAAGATTGGCTTAAGTATTTAAATTTACTGATTTCCTACTGTACTTTGATCTGCCTTTCATGGATTCTGCTGCAGCTACCACTAATGAGAAGCTTCAGGTGTAAATCTAGGATGGGATTCAGAGTCAAGTTCTCATTTTGGTACAGTGTAAAGTATCTGTTATGAATTCAGCACATGCAACCTTTCTCACTGATACTCAAAGAAGTTATGGGAAATGAGTAGAAGGCATGCCACATGTGTGGCCTGAGCAAGCCAGTTTATATTCTCAATTACACTGTTGCAAAAATAAGGTAATTCATTAAATTCTAGTGATGCCAAGTTTATATGACTGCAACAGTCATATATTTATATATATATATGTATTAAAAAAATGTATTTGCATTTTTCTTTAGCGTGATTGATCTAAGACTTGGAAAGAGCAACTTGTAAGTTTACAGAACATTCACCATTAATCCACAGAGTGGTGCTGTTGGCATATTCTGGATGTAGTGCAGCAGAATATAGGTGTTTCTTTAGACTATTTAGTTTAGTTAAACTTTTTGTCCAGGTGGCATTGTAACTAAGGGCAGAATTTAAACAAAATATATGTATTTTGCAGGCATTCAGCTTTTCTGAACAGTAAGGGTTCTGTTCTAATTGCAATTCCTTGTATCCAGATTAGTTTTTGTGTTTTCAGCCAGGTTCATGTCATGGTGTTGTTTATAAGTGAAAGCTGGTGTACTTTGGCTCTGTGCAGGACTGGAGAGAACTGTCTGTCCTCATCACCCCTTTTGTCTTCAGTGTACGAAGAAGTGTGACCTGAGAGTTTTAGCTGTTGACTCTGCCGTCTGGAAAGGTTTCCATCAGTATGAGGCTCTGCATACAAGGGAGCCAAGTGGAGGAGCCAGGGTAACCCCTCTTGCTCACCAACTGATGTGTGTGATAGTTACTGGTGTTCTTTACTTCATGATTATGCAGAAACACAGTCCTGGGTCAAACTTCTCTACTTTATGCCACCACATGCTCTTCTCTAAATTCTGCATGACAGTTTAACTCTCTGAGAAGAAAAGAATATTTTGGTTCTGATGTCCATTAACTCTTGGCCTTTCTGAGGCAATTACCAGTAAATCCTGTTTATACTATTCTGCACCACACTAATAAATTACTCTTGCACCTTTAAAGTTTACTGCTGTATTGGTTATTGTGGAGAATTAGACTACTTTTACCTGAATGACTTACCAGCTGCAAATCCACAAGAATCAAGTTCTTTTTATCTTGTCAGATAAATCAGCCCTCATAGGCCTTTCTGCCCTTTCCCACATTCTCTTTTCTATCTACTTTGACTCCTTGGCTCTTAATTTCAGAAGGAAGAAAGTAAACTGCTGCTTCACAAAACAGTATGTCTTGATTTTTTTGGATGTCACTGCTTAGTCTGGCTTGAATCTCCCCATATTACACCAAAACAGTGTAAGTCCAGACTTTTTTGTCATAATTATAAAGTAGAACTTCAGACTGTTTGGTTTTGAGATCTTAGTTGATGTGGCCAGTTCTATGAGAATCACTCTGACCTCGTTTTTAATCGGTGCTCTCCCAGCTGGCTTAAAATATTTACAAGATATTTGTGTGAATGTATTCTGAGGGACACTTGATATATTTTATAAAAAAAAAAAATAATTGCTATGCTAGAATGCATAAAAGATTTCTAATGGCTTAAAAACTCTATGCAAGTTGAAACAAGAAGACTAGATCTCCAGAGGACAGAGTTAACCCTTGTTTGAGAAATTTGGAGCAAATTCTGTGCAGAGTCTATATTTCTTTACAGAAAAATGTTTGTTTTATATCTGTGTGAAAGGCTATTAAGTATTAAGGCTGCACAGAGAATATTGCGAAACATTGATGAAAATTGAAAATGGAACACTTGATTAATGTAGACCATGACTCTGGTGATTTCTTATCTCTGCATCAACATATGCAAGGTCTAATTTCATAAAAGCTGACTGTCATTTTTTCTTTGCTTAAACTTATTTTGAGATATACTTCAGTATCTAACTCTTCACTGCTTTGCTTATATATTTTAAATTGTGTATCACAAATTTCATTAAAATACACAAACTTTACCAGTGGCATGTTGTGAAAAACCTTTATTTGAAAGACTAGTGTCTTCAGCTATGTCATACTTCCAATATGACTGTCAGTATTCTCTGAGATGCTGTGTTCACTTGCCAGAAAGTTCATCTTGAGAAGGAGAAATATTCTGTATTGTGTATCTGGTTGGGGTTGATATGTATCGGAAGTCTAAGCTTAAGTAGTTCTGCCTTTTCTGGGAATATGTACAGGAGAATAGACATTCTTCATTGTTTTTTAAAAGACCTGCATGCTTTGAGGAAAATTCTTGATGTGGCAGGCAGATTGCTCTTTTGTCAGATAGTGCTTTCTCTAGCCTTGATCTGGTCAGATAGTACCTTTGAAAAAACTTGATTTGTGCTTGCTCAATAAAATCTTTTTTGGAGCCCTGAGCTAAATTTTGCCTAGAGATCTCAGCTTGCACTGGGAGTTCTGTATTCTCTGTCACACCTTTCCAGCTGCAGTACTGTGTACCAGAGTATGAGGCCCACAGAACAGCAAGAGCATACTTACTTCCAAAATGAGCATTTTTGAGTACTTGCCCTCACTGGGTATTTAGAAGGCCGCTTCCAGATTAGATGCTAGAATAGATAGTCAGGGTAACTCTCATCAATATCAAGGCAAAGCATCATAAGAACTTGTTGAAGAACCATTCCCTCAGACAGAATATGTTTTCTGCCAGAATCTGAGTTGCGTGTGGAACTTCCAATCTATACTTTCCTTCATGGCCAGAAAACAACTTTGAAGTACACTGGCAAAATATATTTCATATTTTCCTTCATTGGCTTATCTAGTTAAAGGTCAACAACTTACATGCATTAGCAAGGACTTTTTTAGCCCCAAACGGGAATCAATGTGATTTGGAATGTCTATTTTTGCAGCAAAAGAGAAAAAGTTAATAGCATTTAAGAAATTTAGTGCTCCAAAGTTAAGCACTCCACTCTTCCGGATTTTTGTTCTGCAGTCATTCCTCCTCTTGCCTTATTTCCTATGACTTTTCCAGATCCTACAACAAAAAATCCAGGGATTCTGTAGACAGCAGCCTTATTTACTGGATAGCTTTCCTGCATTCCCAAACTGTCTGTTTTCTACCCAGAATTTTGCAGGGGCCGTTTGGAAAAACAGACTATACTCACACGCTTAAAAACAGCACAGTAGCATCTGCACAAAGGGGCCAAGTTTCAAAGACTTTAGTATTCTTAGTGTCTCTCTAAAGATTTTACCCTGCAGAGTGTTTGATTTTCCTTAGTTTAATGTAACTTCATAGATGGAGAAAAGGTGGTAAGATTAACTGAAGACTAAAATACTGATGTAGGAATAATCTTACATTGTTTGAAGTGGAAATAAACCAGATGTCAGAACTGGGGAAATGGTGTGATGTAAATAGATTTCTCCCTTTAAATGTTTATTCAATTTCCTTTAAGTTCTATTTTGTTTCCTTTCCCCACTGGTTATAATTAACAAAAAACTTGTGGGCTGCAATTTTATAGAAAGGCACACCCTTACTTTTTTTCAAGTACTTAGTTTAGAAAATGACCAATGTTAAAAAGTGTGCATCTGTTTATTTCAAGTAACAAGAAGGCATTGGGCACTAGCCAGTTCCTGGAAGTTTGGGGCTGTGATCTTTGCAGGAACATCTCCATTGACTCTCCTGAATAAGCCCAAACACTCTCCAACTGTTTTTACTTTCTTTTCTCTCAAAATGGAATTTGACATGTCTGCATCTGTGAGCCTGTGGTGTTCTGACACATAATGGTGCAAAGCCCAAGGACTGAAGGTGGGCAGTGTTGTACATAGCCATGCAGAGTTAAACAGGGACAGCAATTCTTTGCTAACAATTGTTACATTGCATCCTAATTTTGTGGTCAACCCTTGAACTGGGCAAGTGTATCTATGACTGTGTTTAATGTATTCTTTTAACAAAGTAGTAAAGAAAGGGAACGATATTCTGGCCTTTAAAATATTCTCCTTCCCTACTCTTAAACACTAGCCAGAATCAATGACAGTATCTTTGGAAACATTTGATCCACTCAGCAGTGAATGGCTAATGAAGTGAATGGCTAAATTCACATCCCCACCAGTATTCCTTGTAATACTAACAGCCTGAATTAGAGAGTCTGAAGTTCTGCAGCTGGAAACTCATGGTTTAGGGTCTGCCTCCTAAAGTTAAGAGCTCCATGGCCTCTTCTTCCTTGTATATCTTTTCTGTCTCAGGTTCTTCTGATGTATCGTTAACACTATATATTAGCCAGGTGACATTTGTCTGAAAACAGGGTCCTTTGGGAAAACACATGTTTTTGCATAGGATGAGGCACAGAGTAGGGAAGTATCTGCAGNTTTTAATGACTTTGTGTAAGTATTAACTTTTGCTTTGGAAATATAGTAACCTGTGAAGATAAGGGCAATACTCCATATGGTCTGCTTTGATGTTTTTCCAAAGGATGTGACTAGTTATATGTCTGGATAGATTCAACTCACAGTACCCATTGCATTCTCATGTGGTAATCTGGACCTTCTCTATTCTGGATTTGTGTAACACTATTGTAAAAGCGGGCAGTGTCACTGTTATGCACCCTTTCTCAGGTCTCTTCTCCCTATGGCAAGCAGATGGAGATGCACTGGGAAAACTCTGATGTAGTGTGATATGGATCACACTTTGTAGAAGCCAGAGTGAAGGTGGAGATGTCTATGAAAATGTCTAGAGGGAAACTGGGACAGTATTTATTTTCTGAAGAATGTGTGAAAGCATGGAGTTGTCTTTAGAGGCTCATAGGCTTTCTGAAAAAGATGAGTAATTCAGGACTGTGTTTGTCTTAATGAGCTTGTTGCCTAAAAGGGAAAAGGAAGGAGTATTCAAAAAGAGATCAGATGAAGGATGTGGTATGGCAAGAGGGAAAAGGACATGCAATCAAGAACAGATTTTTTTGTGTGTGACAAATTAATACACTCTTACACTCCCTGGAATCCCACCTTCTGCAGTTGCCAGGACTTGTGTGTGGGCTCTTTCAATACCATACTTCATTAATGACCCTTAAGGGGCTAACATTAACACCTGTTTGTGGTTATTTCCTGTCACTGTTTACTCTCCCAGATGGTACAAATACAATATGCCCAGTGTGTTAGGCATTTGGCAGTAATACACCTTTGCCAGCCAAATGCTATTCATGATAAATTTGGCAGCTCTTTTGTAGTCTGAATAATCTGTCCTCAGTCAAAACCAAAAACTTAGATTCTCAAAATAAATAGGAAAGAAATAGCCCAATTGTTTCTCTTTCATCTTATAGCTTGTTTTCTTGTACCAAAAGGGTAGAACTGAGAAGAATCTTAAAATCTAAAGGAACACTAAGAGTGAGATGGATGCTCCAGTGCAGTGAATGTGATCCTGAAACTATTATTTCATGACCAGAGGATGTGTGACTTTGTTCTGGTAACTGAAAGCTAAGATATTGGAAGATTGTGCTGCGGAGAAGAATGTGATTTCTGGGTCTTGAATTAAGTCTTGCTGTTGCCTGAGGAATATTTAAAGAAGTAACTGGAAGTGTGATAAACAGTGTTTCTGGAGTGCTCTGAGAAGTCATCCAGTACTGACCAAAATGTTTTGTGTGTGTGTGACTTGAGGAGGGAACATGTCTTTCTAGGACTGTGATGTACCATGTCCATTTGGAGTTCTAAGGAAATGTTTTATATTGACAAAAATAAGAAAAGCGTTGTAATTACTTGGCTTTGTCAGAGATAAAAATGTTAAGGACATTGGCATTTGCTAATTTCTAGGCCAATGGGCAAAAGTCTAAAAGATTAGTAAATTAATACCAATGCTAACCCATTGAACATCTGTTCACTAAAACAATTAATATATAAAATGCTACATTCAGCACAGGAAAAGTCAATAGGATGCTTATGCCAACAGTGGGCGTGTAGATGCATTTTTCCAGATGATATTATTTTGAGGCTGAATCCCTGACAGCTGTACCTTGTTGACAGACATGATGGTAAAGCATTTGTCTCTGCATTCTGCACAGGCAAATATCCAAAGCCAATTATTTTACAGGATCAAACAGAGCAAATACCTTGTGGAGTTGTAAATGTCATCATTTACTCTTGAGGTCCTTACCATGGCGCTTGTCTGTCTTTTGTGCTTGTATAAATGCTAAAGTCAATATAGAATGCAAGCCACTTTCAGAACAATTTAAGATGAAGATTTTGAGTACTGTTTCTTCACTCATAAGATCTTATAGATGAGTGATATGAGATTATTCCTTCATCAACTCTTCCCTGTATGATGAATAATTTGTCAATTTGTCAATCTAGTCAAACCTGGAGACTCAGTTCTTGTAAGTAAAAAGGCTCTGAGAGAGAAGATAAAGAACAAGCCAAAAGGTGCAGCTGGAGAAAAGCCCCTGAATAGTCAGCGACCAGTTCTACATTCAGTGCAGATCAATGAGAAGTCATCTTCCATCAGACTGTCAGAGAAGAGAAGGTTTTTTAATATAAGGAGTACATATCACAAACAGATGGTCCTTTTTGCTTTTCAGTATGGTCCCTGCATCATCTCCATCATGCAGGGGAGGGCAGCTTATAGGCAAAAGGTACCAAATTAAGTAACCATTGCCCTTGTCCTCCTTGGCATTTTTTAATCTCATCTCTTTAAATCAATCTGTAGGCATCTGTAGATCTAGGATATGGCTGCAGTATGCCACATGTATTAATAGTAGAAGATTTTTCTGTAGGTTTTACCAATCTTGATGTCCGAAACATTTATTTATTTCCTAGAAAAGCAACTTTCTTTTTCATTATGTGTGGAGCCAAACTCATGCATGTCACACTCTAGTGGCCATGTGCAAACTGGTCTTTTAGGTAGGCAAGTAACTGCTCAAGCAGATGAAAGGCATTAGAAAGACAGAATGACTCAGGATGTCTGGTTTTAATAGTAATGATTATAACCTGAGGCTTCTTTTACTCCCTTCTATTTGATGATCCTTCATTGAAGTTGGTATGATAAAAGAGATAATTTCTAAATTCAGGTAATATTTGCCTGTTTTACAGTGTGCTTCTACAATCACTGCTGAATACCATTGCCCAACTGAATGGGCATACAGGATATGCATCAGATTCTGAAAATGTCAGGCAGCTGATGAAGGAGTTGACTTTTTCTATCCAGACAGCCAACAGCCACTGGTTTGCTTTTGAAGTGACCTCCTGCTTACCTCTAACTCCATACTAATTACTGAGGTTTGTCTTCTTAAGAGGTTTGTATATCTGCTTGTACAGTAAAGAGTGAGGTGTATGTTTTGAGGCCCAGGCTTAGATTGGAAGGGGTTGGTGTGGCTCCCTCTGTGTGTGAAGAAGCTCAGGTTTTTTGTGTGGGCTTTTTTTTTGGTTTTTTTTTTTTGGATGGAGGAGGCTATGTAGTACTAAGCAAGCCTCTTTTGCTACAAATGTTTGACAACAACTCTTAGAACATATTTAAAGTTTTGGAAGCCTTTGGCATTGGACTAAAAAGTTGGAATCTCTACCAATGGCTGGGTCACAGATTTTCTCAGCAGCTCAAGAATAGTTTCTCCTGTACTGGCATCGAGAAGATTGTCAGAGAATCTATTGTGTTATTTCTGCCTGCTTTATTAATATCTCTCACAAAACATGAAATAACTTGGAATTACATGACAATTTAAATGGTGATAGATATTGAGATAGAATGGACTTTACCTGGCTTCTCTCACAACTGTGATGACATGACTGTGCTGACAGTATTAAGTGTGCTTGTGCTTGTGTATGTATATTCATAAAACATCAGGGCTAAGACATTATTTGCAAAGTTCAGGCAGAAGAAATGTATTTGTGAGAGTTATTTCTCTCTTTTTAGCTTGCATTAGCATTTGAAAGTGTCCACAGGAATAGTTTTTACAGGTCTGCTTGATGCATCTATTCTCTGTCTCAAACAGATCTCTTATCTGACTTTGAAAATAATAAACCACGGCATAAATAATAAACTCTTTGGTTTGTTCTAGCAGCAAAGAACCTAAGCGGGAGAAGGTGGTGCCATGTCTACTCTATGGGGTTCCACCACAAACCTTTCCCTACAAGTTGACTAACAAATAATAAATGAAACATCCTTGTGTCATCTGAGATCTCTCTCTGTCTCTCAAGCATGCCATTGCCAGTGTCTGCACAGGGCAGTCTGCATAACAGTCGCAAGTATTAGGAAGAAAGCTAAGAGCACTGTTTTTAGTTTGGGGCAGATGGAGCATCCTAAAACATGCTTTGCTTCAGTCCAGACACTATTTAGCCTGGACTTTAGCTTGTCAGCTCAGTGCAGGGAACATTTTTCAGTATGAAACTAGGATTTTCCAGTCAAAGCCCATTTGCATAAGTTTGAATCCTTTTTAATTTTAATCACGGCTGCTCTCTGTTTTCTTGCTCCTGTATAATACACATTTTTTTTATCAGCAGCAATCGAGAACACTTCATTGACCACATTGTTATTTCTAGTTTTAATGATGTCTGCATACTGTGATTGATGTGAATAATATGTTCTGCATAATTTTATGCCACAGATTGTCATCAAAAATCTTTCCTTCTGGAAAATCTTTGGCTTGGCTGAAACACTAGACATTTTTTCTCAAAAATATTAACAAAATTCATTAAGGATAAGGCTAAAAGAGAGAGAGGAGAGCCTAAATTTTCAGTGCAGGGAGATGACTGAAATGTCTAAAGCAGGTTTCTCATACTACTGATAAAGTTGGGCAGGGGTTGCCATTCTGTCTGATTCGAAATAAATTCCAAATATTACTGTTCCTGAGCCACAGACTGCCTTACAGTCTGTATGCACTTTTGTGTCCATGTACAGCTTGTGTTACCAAATTGCCCTGCCCAAAGAGCAGCCCAGAATTATTCCTAGTTGTAGTTATGCTAATGAAATTTTCCACATCTACCATCATCTACCATCTAGCATCATCTACTGGGGTGTTGTTTTTGGTCAGAGGGTTTTTACATGGATTAGGCCCACTCCAATGAGGGGTCTCCTCAAGCTGTTCCTGGCACAACCTGTTGTTCCTGGCAGAACAAAAGGCCCTTGGATAATTCCAAACAGACTGTTCATATGTGCCTCACTGTTGCAGAAGTGTGCTGTTCCATTCCCGTTCTACGCCTGCAAATGCCACTGTGTATATTTGTAATTTAGTCAAGAGTGATACATCACCAGCCAGGCTCAATGCAGCCAGCTTCCCCGAGGTACTTACAGTACTGCTGGTTATGGTGTTTGAAATTTGAAGATCTTTTCTCTGTTTCATGTTCCTCCTGAAGAGCCTTGTGACTGCTGTTAGTTGCAATCATCATAACTTTATGTACAATGTTAGGTCTCTTTTTTCCTTGTTCAAATATGCACAAACTAGAAGACTTCAAAGGCAGATGAGTTGTTTTGCCATTGTCCTATTGCTTGGCTGTTCACAGAGCACTTCCATGCATAAACAGCATGTTCTGGTGCAAGCTTCAAACTGTACTGGTGTATTTGGAGTTAACCCAACCTGCTTATTTTGGTGTTGTGATACAGAAACAAGAAAGAACAATCATTGTTATTAAACAGAATTCCAATTATTGTCGGCCTGTAGGGTCAGTTGATCATCCAACACTGATCAAATTTCTGAAGGGCTGAACAGGCAATATGTCTACTTTTATGTAAATTCCCACCAGAGGACTCTCAACCCTGTCAAAAACCAGGCTATATATTTTCGCTTCTCAGATATGACCTTTATTTATCTGTTTCTGAACATCTGGCTTTACTGAATGTGGCTTGTTTAAAATAAAATCCTCTGGTTCCCTGACATACTTCTTAAAGCTCTGGGAGTAACACGTCTTCTTTTTCTACTTTCTCCCTGTAATTTTTCTGGGATTGCAGCCTAGAGAAGAAGGTCTGGTAAAAGGCTGCTTGAGCCAATGAATTGATTAATACAAGATTGTCAGATTCCTTACAAAGACCTGTAGCCCAAAGCAGCATAACTATATTCATAGGCATGATGTTATACTGAGAGTCTTTATGGTAGAGACAAGTGTCTTCTGTTATCCATCCTTTTCTTCCCTTAAGTCTTCGAGTCTTCAGGTTTCTCTACTTCACTTCTTGTTAGCGAGAGTGATGACTTTCAGGTTCATGTCCTTCTTGCTGAAATTTTCACAGGCATTACATACTGCCTGCATCTCCTTCTCATCCATGAGGATTTCAAGTAAAAAAAACAAAACAGGTTTTTTTTCACAAAGTGTTTCCTATGTTCCAAAAAAACAACTTAAACAATGAGACCTTTTAAAATTAATTAGTAGTCATTGAAATTAATTTCTTACCCAGTGAAAAACACCAATTAGCTAAACAATTTTTTTTTTTTGTGTAGAAATCAAGGTAATACCATCTAATTTTCACGGATGTTAGTACCATATAGCTATGATGTGTCCTTATACCTCATGGGTATTTTTTTATTACTTTGTGAATAAAATCTTTTAGCTGAAATTTTGTTTTTCTCCTTCCTGCCTTGAAAATAATCTAAGCTATATGGAAACTGTGGTATGAATTATTCTTCAGTTTTACCCAACAGAATTGAATAATTTTACTATGGCTTTGGTCTTTGTTCTGCCTTCTTTGTGGTGCTTCTACTTTGTTTCAAGACACTGAACCTGTGTTTAATTATTCCTAGGGAAGGAAGGCATTCTTTCATGAAATCTGCAGGAGGAGACATATTGCATTTTTGGATGTAAGACTTGATACAAATTGTAGATTTGCTATAGTGGGGAAGATTTTGTTATTATGTTTGGTCCCATGACTTGTTTCAGGCTTGTTTGGCATTCTGAGCTCATTACTTTTTTTTTTTTTTAATGTTGGGGCTGATACATTTTGAGGCAGTAGGGCTATGGATATTTTGTTTTTTCTGAAATTTCTTATTCCAGACCAGTATTCTTATTTCCTTCTTCACTGATTAGCTGGGTCAGATAGCATTGGAACAACTGTTTTCCCTCTCTCTTATTAGGTTTTTCTGTCTTTCTTCAAAGTTCCAGCATCACATTTGGTATGCATTAATATTTCTCTGCTTCATTCTCTCTGTGTGCTGCTTTGCATTTTTTATTGATTTTTACTTAGTTGTGAAAACTAGAAAGTATTAGAGCTGTCAGCTATCTTTTGTCCATTTTGCAGTTAGTCTATAGTGGCTCTGAAAGTTCTTGTGGAGTTAATAGATGCCCTGCAAAACCAGCCACTTAAAGCATGTTTATTTTCTCTTTCACTGGCTATTTATATTCTTCAGTTTAATTTATAACTGCATTGACAAACTCATATTTTTTTGTTTGAAGTTCAGTGGTTCACCTTGCAAGATGTGCTAGAATTATTTAATATCACAGAAGTTATGTGTAATTACATAAAATTTTTAACTAAAAATTTAAATTCTTACTTTTTTGTGTGTTGCATAGGGAGTAAATGAAATAACATAAATGACTCATGGTTTATGGAACAAAGTCTGCTTTTGTATTCCTTCTGGTCTGGCCTTCCATCATGGGTAATAATCAGTTATTTCTCTGCAAAGATATAAGTAGCTCTACTGTTTGAAATGCAGATTTGGAGTACTGGGTTTCTAATGAAAGACATTTTGGACCAAATTTGACCTGTTTGGACCATTTAATGCTGATGGGGAGATATTCATTGCAAAAATACATACAGTATGTTCTGCAAGTCTTTTCTTTCCACATGACCTCTAAATAAGAAGACTAGATGTATTACATCTACACAATATTTGAGATCTGTGGGATTAGGATTGACTATTGACTTCAAAGAGAACTAAATGCTTTTAAACATCTTGCCTTTGACATTATTTTTGTGAATACTTGCATAGCTGGACAATGGTCAATACAAATCTTTGACAGTAGAAATCTGCCTTTTTTTAGGGAGATTTGGAGCTTTCGATTTGCTTTATCAGCAGAGAAGCTAGCTTCTGTTCTCTGAACTGAGGGTATTAAGATTAGGAAAAACTTGTGAAATATATGTAATCTTACAGAAGGTGTAGAAAAACTACATCAGAAACCATTAAGCAAAATGATGATTCAGAGATGTCTGTTGTGGCCTAATCCAGAACTATCTGAGACAGCACTGCCCAGTGAGTAGGTTTTATGCAAACTTTTGTACTGTTCAGTGATGACTCCACTTGGCTTGTGTTTCATTTCATTTTTAGCCTGTGGACAACATTGGTAAGGGGAATGGTTATTCTACAAATCATCATTCCCTGACAGCAAAAAGTCAATCTGGGCATTTGGAAGTGACACAATAATTTCTTGACCCTCACAGCAAATCTCCCAGGGATATTAGAGAGGCCATGATCATGCAGACATGTCAACTTCTATACTGTAAGGCTGCATCTTTATGTGGACTCAGTATCTACAGTACACAAGATGACTGCCATTGTGCTCTATCATTGGTCACTTCCCTAGCTTCAGAGAGAAGATTTCCTCCTGCTTTCTCCCTTTTTACCCAGTACAGGTAGTATATCATTAGAGCTTCTCCCTGTTCTCATCCCCCAAAAACTGTCCACATGACAATGAAATATTGCCTTCTGGAGAAAAAGAAGAATTCAACTGAGGAAAAAAAGTCTTCCCCTTCCTGCACATGAGACCTTAAAAGGACTTAGCACTGAGGGATTAGCTTCCAGTCAATTTGCTGCAGGCTGCTCAGTACTTTATTGCTGGACACCAAGGGATTCCACTCCTGACACGACAACCCTATTTGTGCAGAGGCTCAGCAGCCTTGAGCTTTTCATCAAGGCCGCTAGAGAGCCCTTGAGAAGCGAACTTTGCTGAGCATGCAGGCAGCTTCTGGGGGGGCAGGAATGACAGGAAGCCAGGAAGCTAGGAAGCTCTGCCCCAGAAGATGGAAAATTCCATCTGCTTATCTCTCTATTCCCTGAAGTATTGTGCCTGACAGTTGCTTCTCTCATGCATTATTTGCAGGTTACACCAATGCTTTCTGGAAGTTGAGAGTCAGCAGACTTGGTTTTCATGTGATATTTACATATTCTTCTTATCACCTCAGGTATTATTTCACTTCCTTATCTCAAATGTGCTTGGTACATAAAGTTATCTGACCTCTGTTCTCTCCTCCTGCCTTCTTTTCTTGGCAGCTGTAATATCTGCATTTTCTTTCCATAATAAACTATTCTAATTGAATCCCTTCTTTTTCAGTCCTATTGTAATTTGCACAGGTTTCTACTTGCCTGGAAAGTCATTCCTAAAATTTCCGTTGTCCCTACAGGAAGTGTGGGTCTTGGCCTATATATCTATCTCTAATATATAGTGTATATATAACTGAAATTTACATCTGACCTAATGATTTGTAGGATCACATGACAGAAAAGTTGTGGGGGAAGTAGGGTATCATACTCCCCTTTATTTTTTCTGATAACTTCTGACTTTGTTGCTATGTATTTCTAGTTGTCTGGTTTAAATATCTCTTTCACATGCTCAATGTGTAACCCAATTGAATAACTTTCACTGTTTGAAAAAGATTTGTTTCTTTTTTCCTGATAAGAATCTCAACTTTTTCTTTCACACTCTATTTCTGTATTTTTGCATTATCCAAATGCTACTATCCAATTTCTACTGCAATATACTGAAAAATCAGTGTCAATTGAAAAGTTCTGCAGATAAGACCATTTGTTTTCAGTGCCTGAAAATTAGGGGCCTGAGCCTATATTCATTTTGTGTCAAATTCCCTAAGTTTATTTGGATTTTCATGTCTGTAAAGGAGGCTCAATTTGCTTTTAGTGTTGGCTATTACATATAGTACACAACCAGAAGAGACTTTTCTGATCCTTCTCAAAATCCCTGCATTTAATGAATCCAAGGATCACACTTGCTGACCAGTGTTGAATTGGAAAGCTGTTCATTTGAATAGCCAGCAGGAGCTCAAATCTTTTTCCAAATCTGCTTCCAGAGTAGACTCTTACTATGACCGCTGCCTCTGCCTCATTTTGTTTCTAGATGGATGATTGTAGAGCTGACTTTCTTAAACTAAACATTGTTCTTTCCGTGTATTTTCCCAAGTGCTCCAAATTCAGACGCAATCTCATCTTCTAATTGTGTTAGTCCAAATTTTATTTCAGTGCCATCTTTCTAGGCTTCATAGCAATTTTAGCTGTCAATGTTAATTGTGCAAAAAGCTATTGCAAAACCCACAGTTCCAATTAAGATGATACTTTATGACATGCTTCTTAGTTTGGCTGGTCCTTGGTAAGTGTTGCATGAATCTCATCACCTTTGGTGCCAGCAATATGGAGCATCCCTGGAGACTGGAAGGCACCAGTGCCTCTGTTTTCTTCATAACAAGATACTCCAGCCAGGTGCAGTATAGGTGTGTACTGGCTTACAATTCAAAATGTGTTCTATCACTGTCTGTTGAAATGAGAGAAGGGCTGATCCTTATCTCTGTGGGAGATGTCTTCTGTTAATGGGCCATTAAGTCCCACTGCCTGACTGATAAGATTACATCATCCCACTGGGAGATGCTCCAGCCACAGGGAGGAGCCATGCCTTTCCCACCTAAATAAAAACCGAGATTTAGAACACCAAAGCAGCCTTTTCCCCTGGATTCCAGAGGAGAAAACCAGGCTTTTCCACATCATCGCTGGACCTTTGGAGGAAAACTGCACCTTCTACAGGAGCACTGCTTCAACAGAACCACATCTGCCATCCAGGAGGACTGCAGCCACCATTTAATGGGACTGCACCAACACCCTGATTGACAGGATTTCAGGTTGTGTTCTGACTCTGTCAGTGCTTTTATTTTGTATTTTTGCATGTATTTTATCTTTTCCTTTTTTCTCCTATTAAAATTGTATTATTGACTTGAAGTCTCACCAGTTTTGCTTTTCAAACTAGTACGAGGTGCTATCTCCCTACACTGCTCCACTCTGCTTTTCCAGGCCAACAGCCGTTTCTCTGACTACCCAGGAGACCTATTTATTAGACGTCTCTTGCAGCATTTAATTTTCAGTGAGTTCTCTGGTATGGAATTTTCATCATATTCTAAGCCATCTCAGTACATGAACATGAACACTCCATCCAGACCTTTTGTATGGCTTTTGGATGCAAGTTTTCCATGTTTTTAGTTTTGTCTTTCAAAAATCACTTGTTTCAGTACCTGTTTAACCTGACCTTATTTTTTGTAGGTTTGCGAAGTTTTTTTATTGTTGTTATTGTTTTACTCCTTAATTTCCTTGTGAGAGGAGGGAAGTTTGTCTCTGGCTTTTTCTCAGCTATATGGCATAGTTCTGGGATTTGTATTTTACTAACAGTAATTGAATTTTTTTCTGGGTCTGGAATGCCTGTGACTCTTTTCACTCTTAGCACTCTTAGAAATCTTACTGTCTTGAACTCTCCATGCCACTGATTTATATCCTTTTGTCATGCTACAAAATTTCTGCCAGCCTGGCTTGTAACTTAGTTTCCTACATATAATTTTCCTTATTTACAGTAGAATTTGTGTACTTTATTTTGAACATCAAGTAGGAAGAAAGAATTTTTCAGGTAAAATTTTTTTGTTGCTCTTGTTCTTAACCTTCTAACTAAAGTTTCCCTTCTCTGCCAGCTTCTTCTGCTCACAAGGGACAGTTCTGGCAACATGTATTTGGGTAGAATAAACTTTTTGTCTGGCACTACATTTTTTTTGTGTATGTGTGTTTCCTTTCCTCCAGTTCTCTGCTATTCCTGGTACACTTGAGCATCAGATAACAAACTGGCTTCTAAATGGGATCATTGCTGGTTTTGTGCTCTTATTTTTTTCTTCTGCTTGTTTGAGGTTCATTATTTCTCCTAAATTGTTGCCAGCATGAGCACTGGTAAGAGACAGACACAGCAGGAAGCAAGAGTTATGCCGTTGGGATTATACTCCAGGGAGCACTGCATGCTGTTTTCTGATACAATTAATCGGCTGAAATGCACAGAGCTTTTTAGTGTGAAGAAATCCATTTTGAAAGGGGGTCTATTTGGTTATGACCCAGATAGGAAAGGTGAGGATTTCTCCCTTTCCTCACAGGTAGAGATTTCACCAAGGGCAAGGGGGAAATACTGGTGAGCAATATTAAGACATGAAAGTGGGGGAAGTAGTCAGGCTCAGCAGCTTGACTACAAATCAGCTTTGATTTGTAAGCCACAGATATGTGCATGGAGCATGACAGGGCTTTTGAAGCCAGAGGCAAATGCAGGCTGCAAAGGTCCTGGGTGGAGCTCTTGAAATAGAGGACTTGGCTTTTGAAAGGCAGCCCCCAAGCCCCATTGCATACAAATAACCACTGGGCAAATGTGGCCATGGGGAAGCATGGCCAAAGGGTGCAAGGGGAGGGGTCATCAGTTGTACTCAACACATGAAGACTCCAGCACAATGTTTAGTTTGGTTGGTTAGTTGGTTGGTTGGCTTTCAAAGGTGAAGAGAATGAAGAAAACAAACTGTGATACTGTCATGGCACAAGGCTCAAAACACCCATGCTGTGACAGTAGTGGTCTCCCTTCCTGTGGATTGTGATTTCATTTAGAGGGTTTTCACACAGGCAGGCAATATGAATGAGAGGCGCTTTGCAGGGCTGTAGTAATATAAAGAAGAAATCAAAGCACTGGGAAGCCCCCTAGGAGAAGCAAACATGCCTACATCAGGTTGTCTTTCTGCTATGCTGTTCTTGGAGGGTCTCTATGTAAGGAGAGTCCATGCAGGGGTCAGGATATGCTGTTTTACCCAGAAAATGCCTCTGGTAATTTCATTCCCCATACCACTGAATACCAGCATTGGCTATCCTGGGAGATCTCCATGGGAAGGGTTATTATTAAACACAGGTAATTTGCTTCTTTTTTTAAAGGACTAGAATAGGGGCACTTCCAAGAGTCAGGAACAGCTCAACAAGAAGGATTAGAAGTGTCCTATCGGTATTTGCTTTGGCATATGCAGAAGTGAAAAACAAAAATTCTTGGATGTGGCCCAGTTTAATTTTAGGTCAGAGAAAGCTCTGTATTCTTCCAACCTGCCTATTTTAATTGTATTATGAAAATATTCCTGCAGGTTTTGCCATTTTATGATCAGACGAACTTCTCTGTAAAATATGTCATCCATTTAAAGGTTTTTTTAAGGGAAGAAGTATGGGAATGAACAGCTCTGCTTTCTTTAGTCCTCTAAAGTACAAAACCATTTTTATTTTAAATTTTTAAAGAGAATGCTTTCTCTCATGTAGGATCCCCTCTGCCAAACCAGTCACCTCAGCACTGTTAAAGACAGAAACCTTTCCAGTTGCTTCTAGGTAGCTTGAAGTGAGGTTGTATAGATACCATGTCTTTTGTTATGAAATATTAAAGGAAGAACTCTGACAGGAAAGAAAAACTCTTAGGTTTTTTTCAGAGGAAATGCCTTTAAACACTGATAGGAGCAGGAGGGTCTAATGAAAAAATGCAAATTATTGGTATTTTAAAATAAATATTTACACTGTGTATTTTAGCATTACTGTATAAATGTAAAACAGTTCATTTGCCACCTGCAAAGAAATTATCTGGTTTTATTTTTAGTACTTATGGTAGGTAGCACAAAATTTGTACTACTTATGTGAATCTTAATACATAAAAATATTTTCATTGCTGTATTCATTTGGAAATTCTGTACTTGTGCTGGAAAAAAGAAATAATAGGCTAAAGTACCACTGGTATGATTATTTATAACAAGCCTAAAAGTTTTTGCATCCCTGCTCCTCATCTGGAGGAACTCAAGATTACCTGATCTGCTGCTTGCATTCTGCTTGACTTTCTTGGGGTTTTTTTTTTGTTTTGTTTTGTTTTGGTTTGGTTGGTTTTTTTGTTGTTGTTGTTGTGGTGGTTTTTTTTTTTATTAATGGGAGACTGGGAGGTGTACTGAGTGTAAACCATCAATGCTTCAAACTTTTCCATTTGTTTGACAAAAATGTTAATGGTTTTGTGATGGTATGGTCTTTAAAAGATTAGGTTCTGTTTAATGATTGATATCAAACAGTTGGTCTTTTTTACCTTTATCTTTTAAAGTTCTCATAGGAAAGAAAGTGACAGTAAGTCAGCATCCACTGAGTGCAAAGAGACGTTTTTGTCAGATTTATACATCTACTCCCAGACTTTCTGTGCAAAGCAGATCTTGGCTCTCAATGACACCTGCAAAATATTTCCTAAAGTGAGACAGCTCTCAAGGAACTAGAAAGGGAGAAACACCAGTTGGAAGCAAGTCATTCTCAGCAATCTGAAACACTGCTCAATATGATCCCTCCATAGCAACCTGTAGGGTAACACACTGCTCAGTGCAGTCTTCCCTGGCTGTAGTGTGGCAAATAGAAGGACAGTGGTAAGGCAAGACATACAAATATCAAGTATTTTCAAGTCTTGATGGCTGCATGTGATCAGAGGAAGGATCATAGATTTCACCAGCTCATGATGTGAATTTGAAAACCTGCTGAGGTTTGGTTTGGCCAATCACTGTTTGAAACAGACATGGGTTAATACATTTTCCAAAAGAAGCTTTTATTTGCCCAAGCAAGAAACAGATATTTTGAGTTCTTATCAATCACAGGCCTAGAGTGTAAAAAACTCTGGGTCACTGGTTCTGATTTTGACCTTTACGTTTGTAAGAGAAAATCTGAGCTCTCTGAGAATATACTAACATGTGGAAACCAATTGTTTGCTCTCACTTTAGCTCTACAGACTATCAAAAAGTATCAAAAGTATCAAAAGTATCAAAAGTATCAAAATAACATAACACACTCTGGCTTCAAGGCATGTAAAATTAAACAGTACTGTATACACAGATTGAAGAATATGTTCCAGGAGGAAGGCAGCACTTTTTTACTTGACATTAGTAAGTAAACATTGTAGTAAGTTTGACCAAGAAAGACTATGATTTTTTCATTCACATGGGATGACTATTATTCTTTTGTGCCACTGTTTCACTAACACTGCACCACATATGATACTCCAGGATAATAAGCCAATAAGGCATATTTTATCTGCCATGAAAGATAGGCAACATGGCATTATAAATACCAAAGCTTATAAGTGAGCTGCATGCTTTGCATGGAATGGCTGTTTCTGGGTTACAAGGTCATCAGCTTAGGCTGTGGGCAGAGGACTTTGCATGCTGGAGGATGTCTCTTAGGATTACTGCTGTGTCGGAGAGGAGGCATAGGACAAGTGGGTTGTGGAAAACTGAAAGCTGGCTTTCCTCCATTCCTGGAAACTTCTTTGCCTCATCTCCATTAGAGCATGGGAAACCTTAGAGGTCCATAGTGAAATCCCACAGAGATTTGTCAAGAACTAGGCAGACCTGCATTTGAGATGCATCCATAGCCTACATCACCATCCATGACCTGTGCCTTGGGACTGGAAGTAGGATGCATACCCAGAGGTCCCAGTCACCAAGAAGCTGTAGGATTATGTGCCTCTGTTACAACTACAATCTAACAGGCACAAAACCGGGCTAGAATATCTAGACAAAGTACTCTCACCCCTGTAGCTCTCTTTGATGTGCAGAAGATTAACTACCCATGCGTCAGCAGCATTTTCAAGCAGCCTTACCATGAAGTGCAGCTCTAATGATAGATCAGGGTCATCTTCCTCTCCCAGGCTCCCTGTTCACTTGTGCAAGGTCAGGCAATGAGATAATGCAGCTGCTGGCAGCTTGAGTGCCTGGGAAGGAAAGTTACGGGGTTTCAGCTTTGAATGCCTAGCACTGCCATTTAGAAGGGACCTTGTCATCCCCCTTGCTTGAAGCAAACCAACCTGCTTTATTTAGAGAAAATGTTATTGTATTTTTTAAAGAAAAAAGTCTTTGCTGAGCAAACAACTTTGCTTGCATTCTGCTAGCTCCAGTAATGTTGATGTGTGGAAAGCAATCAGCCCTGGAGTTTTCATAGTATGTGAACTGCAGCCTTGCTCTGCAAGTGGATGGGACTGTAATAGTGTCTGCTAAAACTATTCCTGCCAAAACAAACACCAGGAGAGATTTCTTTTCCATATACCAAAGTCTCACTTCAACACTTGCCAGGGAACACTTTCCTCCTCCTGTCCTCTGTCTGTGCTGGACAAATAAAGAGGGCACAGCAGTGCTGGAGGACTGCCTGAAAGGTTGTGGGCTGCAGTCCTTAATGCAGTGCTCTCTGTATGTTCAGAAAGGGCTTTACTCTTTCATTTCAGAGCTTTTATAAGACCTTAGGGCTAGGGCCTGCATTCTTCTGCAGTAAGCTCTCAAAATTAGATTCCCTTTGGACTTCCAAACCTTAGCCACATTCATATTTTGTGTGAGCCACTCTGCACAACTGATTCTTCTGGTGTTTATTTTTCTTGATTTGAAATAATTCTTATTTCCCTCTGGGGAAACCTTGCCTGTTAATGACTGCTAGCTGTAGCATGCCATCAGCTATCCTCAGGTCTTCTCCCATGGCTCTGTCTCATCTTATCCATCGCCTTCAGACATGAGGTCAGAGGTTAAGTGAAGTGGAAGAAAAAAATTATGCTTGTGAAGAGCAGAATTGTTTTGCTTTAAAATGTTGTCCTGAGGTTAGCTATAGAAGCCTCCTTGGGTCAAGTGGTCTTCTCTCCTGTAGGAATGGAGGCTCAAAATTTCCCAGTGGTTAAGTCAAAGCTTTGGGCATACTGATAACAAAAACACATGCTACCATACTGTCTGATGATAATTAGGAGGTGATCTTTGCGGTTGTGTCACTTTATTTATCCATGTGTTTTCTGGGGGGTGTATTGTATCTTTCTTTGTGTTTGCAGTTACAAATGTCTGTGAAAGTAAGATGAGAACCAAGATCTAGATCTGTTCCTCAAAGCTCCTTTGTCCCTCCAAGACAACACCCAGAGCCTGGATTCAAGCCCAGAAGTAATTGGAGAGGAGCTGGTTCTTCCTTCACACCAAGATGGGGAGCAGCCAGGAGTGGCAGTGAGATAATGGTAGGTCTCAGAGCTCCAGATGAATGGGGACGGGTTATTCCCACAGATGCAAGTTCAAAGTACCATTTTCCTTTGACTATGAAATTCGCACCTGTAGCTTACTTTTGAGTGCACCAACCTTATGTTTCAAGATAGTTACCTTCAGGGAAATCTCCCAGTCCATCTAGGACATGAGGCTCTGAAGGTGCATTTTGCAACCATGCAAAAAACCCATAGTATTCTGGATACCAACCAGAAACCTTTGCTTGAGCAGCCATTTTTCTTAAGGTGAGAAATAGTCACTTCTCTTTGATTAGACTTGCAGTGATGACTTCAGTGGCTGTCCTATATTATTTGAAAATATACACGAGTCTTCTAGAAATATATGGATCTCACTGTCAAATCTTTGACAAGATTTACCATCCGCTATCTTATAGAAAAAGACACTTGTGATATCTGATGGGATAAGAAAATTCCTGCCATGATCTGGTATCTAATCTGTCTGCAAAGACAAGGCTTGAATTCCCACTTCAGATTTTACCTTTCTTATTTTTTCCTCAGGAAATGTAATAATAATATTTTCTTATTAATTTTTTAATCATGCAGATAGGCAAAATGTTTATCTCTGCTAAGCTGCTGTTGTAGAATGTAGACAGTTGCCTAAATTTGATATTAACTGTTTTCACATAAATGTTGGAAGACAGCCTGAATCCAACTAAACATTGACATCTAATATCAACTAAAATCAATTTTCTACCTCCCATAATCTGGTCAGATGTAGAGATGCTTTAATTTGTCATAAATCATACTGCTTTCACCAACTTTCTTGGTGTTTCCTTTATGAAAATACAATTGTAAAGTGTTACAAGAGAAACGTCCTGTCAATATCTAGGTGCATAGCAGCAAACACTTGGAAGATAGGCATGCACACTCAGAAATTTGCAGTCAACTTCTTGCTCCACTGAAATTTCTGATGTTCATTAAAGTTGAATTTGGAACAAATAGCCTGGTAAGTTTTTTAGGAATTGAAGGTTTTCTCGATCTAAAATGCAGGTTAACAGAGAACAGAGACTGATAGTATTTATTTATATAAGCTTCCAAGAAGAAGGAATTTTTAATCCTTTCTTTAAATTTTTTTTAAAATTTTTTTATTTAATGATACAGACAGGTTTTATCTTCCTTTGTATTGACAGAGTGGCCTTGAGATCTATCTATTTGGTTTCCCATAGAAAAACAAATGCAGAAACATCTTTAAAAGAAAGAAATTACTTCCATATATGAGGTTAAATAATTGTTTTATTGGCCCAAATTACCTCTTTAATTATATCTTTTTTAATGCTCCTTCTTAAGATAGAAGTTTGAGGAAACTCTACTATCATAAATTTTATGATTGCATGAGGACAGGGCTGGAGTATTGGCATGGTACTTTGACACATTATTGTCCTAGTAAATGATCCAAGTGTTGAAATTCAGTGTGGAGTGATGGCTTTTGTAAAACTTTACCATGTGTTTCAGACCTTCTGGAAAGTACAGCATTATCTGATGGTATGTCTCTTGGAGAGGAATGGAAGGAGATAAGGGAAAAGAGAATATGGTCTTTGTACGAGTAATGGTATTTGGACTAAAGCCATAAATTAAGAAAATCTTCCTTGTAAGCCTATACAATTAAGACCCATACTGTTTCCAAATCCTTTTTCTTGATTTAACATTTTATGATAAAAAGCATTACCATTGGTTTTGGACTTTTATATAAACCTGGCAGCCAAAGAGAGAAAAAAAATGTTTTTCATTTATTTACTCTAAAAACAAATTATGCCCCTCGGCAAACTTAATTTTTTAACTTGCACTGGATTGGCTGTTTACGAGTATGAATATGCTAGTTGAAGTACTCCACTCTCTCTAGATTTCAAATTTTCATACAAGTGGCTAGGACTTTAGTGAAACAGTTGCAGCTCATTGTATCTCCCAAGGTCAGAAATAACTTGTCATAACCAAGTCCCCCATGCAAATTTGCAGTCAGTGCCTATGATAAACAAAACATGGCTATCAGGATTTAAAGGGATTGCATTACAGTAACAAACAGAGTACTTTTGAATATAATTAAATAACATTATAGATTTCTCCCCAATTATCACGTGTGGTTCATTTTGTTTACCAAATACATTAGGCAGTTATTGGTTAAACTGGCACACACCATGGGTTCCCTACCGAGACCATATTCCTTTGAAATGTACCCTTGACATTTTCACTTCCTTTCTGTGTGTTTGCATGCTGCTTTTATATGTATTTTCCCAGCTGTAACATACAGGTACTATTCAGCACAGCCACAGTTGCAACTCTACATTATATAATTTCTGCTTACATTTTGCATTGGTATTAGCCTCACCAAGCTGAAAAATGCACTGTGAGCCTCCAAATGATAGTGTTTGGAAATCTGACCAAGGCTGTTTATTGGCTCTCAAAGCTAATGCTAAAAACTTGTAGAGTTACCAGTTTACAGCAGGTGAAAACAACCTAGTTTTGCCCTAGTTGATTATTATGTGTGCTGCTGATCTTCTAAGAAGATCTAGGCAGCTGCTTTCTGTCGATTATACCATACCACCTCATTTGAACCTAAATGGGTAAATCTCATCTGGAGTGAAATAGTGTCTGTTAAGAAAAACACAATAAAGATTTTACACCAAAGAAAATCTTTCTTGTGATGGGTAGTTTTCTGCCTCATTCCATACAGGTTCCATTGGGATGATGATGCCCTTTTCCAGATCTTGGTATTGGGTTGGCTCTGGTGCTCTGGGTTCTCAGCTAACGTGGGGAGTAAGCCTGTGTAAGTGAAAAGTTTTTATCTACCCCTTACACAACTGGACCCCTCACAAATTATTCTGGACAAGGGCAGTGGAGTTTTTATGAGTTTGATCCTGCACTGGGGTCCATGGGTTACAGAGACAAAAGCTGGCCTGAGGACTAGTCTGAGCCTTCACAGCCTCAAATGCATCCTTCAGCCTTGCTTTCTTCCTGCCTTACTCCTCACTGCTGGTCTACAGATCCATTTCTCTGGGATCCCACCTTCTGTGTCATTGCATGGGTTTCTGTGCCTCAGAAAAGCCTACGCAGGGTGTCAAAACTGCTGCAATAGACTTTCTTCCCTGAGGACTTGGCTTGCTTGAAGAGTTGGATGGGATGAATGCTATGGGTCTTAAGAAGGAGCATAAAACAGCTGAAAATTAAAGGCATGAATGCTTCTGTATATTTGCACGTGTGTAGGAAAGAGATCAATGATCTTTGCATCTCTTATTTGAGGAAGTATTGCAGTGTCATGGATTCCACTGATGCTCAGTAGTACCTTCCCATTGGCCTCAAACACTAATGGCATCTGAGGATTTAGCCCAGCTCTCAAACCTTTTGCATGTTTCCGCCACCAGTGCATAAAATAATTTTCATGCAAGCACTGTCAGAAATGTGATGGATGTGTGGGCAAGGCCATTTTTCAGAGTGTACTGAGTTTTCAGTACTCACTACTAACAACTGCATCACATGTGGTAAAGAGGGCAGAAAGAGAGAATCGAAAGGGTTTCTCAGATACCAACAGGGTTTCTTGGACACAAATAGGGCTTTCTGGTGTTTTGCCTTTTGCCCTTGTATAGTTTAGGTTTGCTGTCATTGAAAGGGCTGACATTACTCCAGAAGGGCTTGTTTCCAGTTGTGCCTATGCTGATGGATGAGATTGAAATAGGTCAGCTCAGCTTTATGTCCTTCAACAGTGTCTGTAATGAGGCAGGGAGGAACATGCTGGGAATTCAAGTAGCAGAGGTTTTTCTCTCTTCTCTTTGATGCTTGGTTGGAAATATCAGAGGAAAATAAAAAGTTGTATAAACAGCACTTTTAAGGCAGTTACACCACACCTTATTGCTAATTCTATCTTCTTATTCTACAGATCTGTAGGAGGCACTTATGGCCTTTCATTAAAAATGAAACTCACGGGACCAAACGTGAAGGAGAGCATTTGTAACATGCTTCATTTTCTCTGGAAGCAAATAGCAAGCAGGCAAAATTATCACCGACAGGATTAAAGACATGCTGGTAGCAGTGCCTGAGTTGAAATGCCTAGGGAGTGAGCATGTAACATCAAACATATAAACTTAAATATATAAACATATAACAAAACAACATCATAACACAACATAACATAAATATATAAACTTCAGTCATCCCAAGTCATCTTCTCTTTAGGACCACTTCTCCCATTCAGTCTTTCAGTGCTTAGGACAAAGAGCCAGTCCTGCTGCAGTTTTTTGGACTGGACTGTCAGTTTTTCTTCTAGGACCTGTAGTTCCATTTTTTTTCTCTCTATCTCTCTATTTTCTTTTTTTTTAAAACTTATTTTTGAAGATTCTGCACATTCCTGTACAGGAACAGACCAGCTCTAAAAACAAAAGTATATGACATTTGTTCTTCAGGGCTACAGGCATAATTTTTTCTGGCATGGGTGGGGTTGACATCACAAAAACCATGCACATGGTTTTTGTCACTTTTTTTGTGTAAGTATCCATCCTACCTTTGTTCATTTATAAGGGGCAATCTTCTTTGCGGTTTGTGGCTTAAAAGAAAGTAGTGTAAGTGTCCCACAATACTGGTTTGATACATACTCGAAATATGCTTTTAGGGATCCTGTGAATCCCCTATTTTACAGCTTTCTTATGTGCAGGTACATTGAAATAAATTTCAAAGAAAACCAGCTATGCAGCAGCTAATTTCTTCCTCACTATAGTAATGTGACCATGGATAAATAGACTTGTCACTTGTTTTAAAGAGGAGTGATACAGAATTCAAGGTATGAGTGCTAAGGAAAGTAATTTTAAAGGGTCCTTTCACTGTAAGTCTGGGCACCTGCCCGGAAAATACTGTGTAATGTAGTCACTGTCTCTTAAAATACTCAGTAATCAGTAGCTGGAGCACAGAATGTATCCCAAATGCACTTCAAAATCAAGTGGAGGAATAGCTAAACCCCAGTGCTCTCCATTAAAATTACATTTAGGAAGATGCTTTGCCATGTCTAGCCAACCATGTTCTTAAAATAGAGGACGCATGACTTGCTACAAGTATTTCTCACACAATTGGAACTAGCACCTGGCTGCTCGTAATGGGTGAGAAAGGAAGCTAACACAGATGGAAAAAGCAGAATGCTGTGAAGACTTTCCAGATGCTATGACCTTATTTCCTTTTTTTTCCCAATTTTTGTCTTTGGGGCACAGTCACCTATGAGAAATCTCCTACTAAGGGACTCAGGACAGTAAGAGCAGGAATATTCTCCAGGATTTCCTCTGTTTGTGTTTGGTGGTACCTCCTTTTACCCAGAGATCAGTGTCACGCATCAGGTCTGTGCCCATAGGTAGCAGTATGAATTATGCCTAGAAATAAGTATTGCTGCATGGAGGAAGCCTTTGTGTGGAGTAACCCTCCATTTGGGCAGCACTGGTTGCCAAGTAAATGCCATTGTGATTTGTGACTCATTACATTGAAGTTGTATTGAATGTCTCAGTGATAATCTCCAGGATCCTGAAAGGGCTTGGCAGAGTCAGAGGAGGCAGTGTCTCTCTCATGGGAATGATGTCCTGGAACAGCTGCTTTTCCCAGAAACTATGAAGATGTCCCTTTTGAGCCTGAGGGTGAAAGTGAATTGAAGAGGGAGGGCCCTTGTAGCTTCTGAGTTGTTCTTGATTTTAGGTGGGAGGGTTAGAAATGTTAAGACCTGTGGTCTGCAGCACAGATTCCCTGCTCACCGACTCAGCTCACCAAGGGAAGAGGAATGAGCCTGACAGATACAGAAGTGAAAGGAAGTGTGGCATAGAGAATTTATAAAAATTGAGAGAATTTAAATGTTTATGAAGGATGAGTATCTACAGTTTTTTTACCTCTCTGCATTTTTTTATCTACAAAAGCATCTGTTTTTCAGAAGTGCCAGAAGGTCTGGATCACGACAATGACCTCAAACATTAAAAAGTTGAACATCAGGCACACCCTTTGGAAAATCTCAATCTTACTCTAATTCTGTAGCTCAGACAGTGTCAAATATGCTCTTTGAAGCTGTTTATCTCCTTGTAGGCAGCAAACTAACTTGATGCTTTTTTGTTAGTAGGTAGATTCAGGGAAGAAATCCTCATGTTGGTGGACTCGGGATTCAGCTTTCATTCATTTTGTACTCATCTTGTATTCATCTTTCTTCTATTGACAGAAAAATATTTGCTTGTTGCTATGTGAAGAATTACTGCACAGAAATTTGGCTTCTGAGAAGGTTTGCTAGCCATCTGTGGTCAATCTAGACATCTGGTTGTGCTCCAAGAAGATCAAGTGGAAAGCCAGGTCTCCTGTTCTGTATTTAATTATTGCTGAGAATTTACAATGGGTGCATTGTGCTGCAACTTTTGCAAGTGTCAGTGGTGATTAGACTGTTGCAATACTATTTCAGTAATGCAATATGAGGCTACATCTTAGATTTATCTGTGAAATACCAATGCAGAATTTGGCAGCTTGGTTTTGGTTTTGTTTCCAGGACACATTTCTCAAAGAACTCATGAGCAAGTAAATACCTGCTGTTCATACTTTAAGTTGCTGGATAGTTTTCCTCTAGACAACCTGGGACCTGTCTCTTGGCCAGCCATCGCTCCTTTTTGTCCTGAAGTAGCAGAGGTAAGAAGGATTTGAAAACTTATCTGGAAGTACAAAAATGGTTAAACCAAGAGTACTTTGCCATGAGGATACCAGCCTTGGTCCTTGTACCGAACTCTGGATTTGAAAGACTAATTTATTGAACCTAAATATATTCAAAGGCTTGTCAATTTCTTAGCCTTTCAAGAGCATAGAGAGATTTGCCAGTGGAGCACCCTCAATAAAACTAGAGGATGTTTAAGTAATCTCCAGTCTAGGGAGGGTCAACATGGCCTTTGTACATCCACACAAACCTGGTAGCACTTTTGAAAGAGCTATAAAGGCACATGAATAAAAGGTGTTTCACTGGCCAGTTGCTGTTAATTTTTCCAGAGACTTTTAAAAGACTTTTTTTTGCCAAAATCTTTTAAGGAACATAACATGAGACAGGAGATCCTTAAATGGATAAATAATTGATAGGAATGTATGAATAAATCACCAATTCTTGGAGCAGGGTGATGCAGGTGGATTAAATGGTGATCTATGGTGGGACCTTATATGTTCAGTGGGCAGCAACATAAACAAATTTGCTGATGAAAGTGAATTACTGAAACCAGAAAAGATGAGGGACTTCTGTAAAAAACTATAGAAGGATCTATTTGGTATTTTACAAGGTAGATAAAAATAAGGTGATAAAAATAGGAGGGAAATGGTCTTAAATTAACCTGTTAAATGGCAGTTTCTAAGCTAAATAATGCAGCGCAGGATTAAGATTATGGGTACCCAACAGACCCAAGAAGATACCAGCTCAAGGTCGAGGAAGCATGTAAAATGGTATTGTATTATGAAAAATAGAGTGCATAATTTTGTGATTCACTTAAGTCAACAAGTCTGTCAATTGTTTTAGTTGGAAATTATTTGTTTTAGAACTGAGAAGAGACAGAGGAGGTCAGTAAGGGTACAAAGCATCTTCCTAATGAGTTGTCACTAATGATGTCAGGAACACCCTATGAGATTCATGGAGTGCGTCTGCCCTAGTGTGCTGAGTCTTTCCCAGGCTCAGCTGAGGCTATGGCTGGGGATAACTTCTGTCTATTTGTTTTAGAGTTGTCCCAGAGAGCTGCTGTGAAAAGCACTAATTTTTAGTGGATGCGAAGAAAAGGCTGTAAAAATAAACAGAAGTAATTTTGTTGAAAGTATCCACTCCACTACATAGTGGTAGAATCAACCCTTCTGTAAACACATCCAGTTACTTTTCTTTTCAAAATCTTTTTCTTAAAAGCTAGTTTTCCACACCACTTCTCAGCCACAATCTCACTATTGTAAACAAGGAACATGTAAAACGTAGGAGTACTTGCTTCTGTACAAACAAAAAGCAAGCTGTAGTTGAAGAAGTGAAGTTTTATCTCTTCTCACAGCTGAAAAAAAGAAAAGCTCAGTACAGTCAGCCATGTCTGGTGGACAGAAGAGACAGAGAAAGAAGAGATATTTTCAAGGTAAAATGCTGTCCATTATACTGCCTAGACTGAAGGTCCCAGATGCAGGGGGAATGCATTTCCCACTCTTTTTCTTTTTTTTTTTTCAGCTCACAGCCTCCCACTTGTTTTTTAAATTAATTTTTGGCAGTAACATAACCCCTGGAATCCTGCCATTTGCTGCTTTAAAAATTGCTCTTGAAAAGAGAGAGGGAGGCAGGGAGAAAGCTAAGGGTAGAGAGAGTATGAAAACCTAATGGAGCCGATTGCAAGGATACATAACTAACATTTTTTTCTGCAAAGATAATGTATGATTTATTTTTCTGATGAGCCCACTTTTATGTTGGCCCTGTGGGAGAGAAGATGACTGTTCAGTAGAGATTACTGGGTATTTCAAAGTAGCAACAGGACAGCTAGGCAGAGTTAAACATATTGGTGTTTTATGGGGTTTCTGTAAAAGAAGATTGTCTGTGTAACACGATCATTCCTTGAATCTTTAAAGCATGAAATGTTTATAGTTAAAAAAAATGCAACCATGGAAACACAGCCATATTAAAGTAGGGTAAAGGTTATTTTGGGTTTAAGGGTTTCATGTTGCTGAAGAAATGGCACAGCATCCTCATCCTGCCCCAGCAAGATGCATCATCTGGTGTTTGTCCCTGACACTGATTTGGGCTGGGTCTTAACTTATTTTTATTATTGTCCCATTTCAGCATGCCTTCGGTCAGCTGGGATTGGAATAGCTTCTCTGCCCACTTCCTCAGTGTCCCGTGGACCCACTGCTGCCCTCATCTGGTGCCAAGTAGTGCCCTGTGCAAGCTGGTTGGCCACCTTGCAGCAAGATTGGGACTGATGCAGGCTCTTGTGGCACTGTTTTCTGGAGAATTCAGAGTAAAACATTACAGAAGGCTCTCTCTATGCTTGTGGATCACTGCAAGTTTGAAAAGGATAGATATAGAACAGTTCAAGTGTGGAAAAGATATTTCTGGTCTTTCTGCACTCTTTCTGCTTCAGTGGGGAGACCTTGGAAGAAAGGATGTGTGTTGGTTGGTACCTTACTGATAAAAGCCAGAAGTATACATGCCAGCCTGTGGGATATCGTGATGGTGGTGAGCTACGGTATTAAGAACTAGGAAAGGATAGAGGTGTCGTCATCAGTCATTGCACTGTGCTTACCTGAAATCAGAGACCCTATCCTTCCTCACATTCTGCTTCCCATTGTAGGGCTTTGCCAACTGCTGGCCAGGCCCTGGGCAGCTGCCTGCACCAGCATGCTGCTCTTCATTCAGCTCATCAGCTTCCTCTCCTAAAAACAGCCACCTCACAATTAACACTGATATGAGCTTCCTCTTTAATATTTTCTGCTGTTATTAGTTTATTCAGATTTTCGTTAATTGGTTTAAACTGAAGCCCTGGTTGGGCTCACCAGATCCCATGTGTTTAGAGAGGAAATGCAGAATTTACCTATGTATAGCACTGAGTAACAAGATAAGAATCTCATGGTTCATATTTGAGATTGAAGAGCAAAAGGCAAAAAGAAAGAGAGGACAAAAATTATTACTGTTAAAGGACAGAAATGTTTTTTGTCTAAATATATTGCACCACAGACATCCTGATATTCTCAAGTAGGATATCTTTAAATGGATACTGACAGTTTATTTATTCTTGTGTGCTGAGCTGTTTTTGAAGTGACATATGTGTAAAAGAAAATGTGAAAATATTATGGCATAGTATGAAAGGAACTGTTGTTTTCATAAGTGACCACATGGTTTTAAAATTTAAACATCTCCCTGAAATTTTGAAAAATAATAACATCATGCTGTTGCACAAGACCTACTGAAATGATGCCAGGGAGACACAAAAGTAAATCTTATTGTCTACATTGTCCTACAGAAAGGAGAAAGAGACTGTAGGTTATCAGGCAGTGCATCCTCTGCTCAAAGCAGTCCTCACCACATTCATCTGCTTCAATTGCGCTGTTCATCTCAAAGAACTAAAGGGTGCATTTCAAGACAATGGTTTAAATGTGGTTTTAAACAGCACAGTGCTGCAGGTTGTGAATCACCACAAACATCCCTTGGAGGTCAGTCAATGCACAGGTATGGACCATGCATAACTAGCAAAAGTAAGTCATAGGTTTTTTTATGTGTCTTAGTTGGTAATGCAACTGAAAATATAGCAGCTAGAGCTGATAATGGTGAATGAGGCCTAGCCTTTTGTCCACATAATCTTTAAATTCATGTTACTTGCCCAGACTCTTGCAAGGTGGCAATATTCCAGCAGTTTCAAGTAGTACAACATCGGAAGAGCAGACCTGCATAGTGAAAGTGGTGATGCAGGGGACACTTACTATGTGCTTGGAAGGTTTTCTTTGGACAAGGTGTTGAGGAGTGGCTGGACTGCATTAGTTGACTTCTGGGAATGCATTTTCTGGTCTAGCTTTTCCCCAAAAGGAACCATTTGGTGACCTCTGGGACTGCTCTTGCCATGGCGAATCAATGGGTGGGAAGTGGCAGTGCTCTCCTGACTCTACCTAAACATTAATATAAAAGATGCCAATATGTTCAGCTTAATGAGAGTTGAGCACATGGTCTCAAGGTCAGAGAGGTCCCTGTCTCACAGCAATCCCTGCACCACCCTAGGATGTGTCCTCCATCATATCCTAGCATTCAAATGTTGAAGAGCCCATCCTCACAGCCCTGTGGATAATTGTTTTGCCAGTGGTAAAAAATAGTGACATTGGTTTCACAACTGCCTGTTTCTATGTGTGCAGCCTCCTCCTTATCTCTGAGGCATTTTTAAAATTCCCAGCATTGTACCCTTCTCTCTTGCTCTCCCAGGCATCTCACATAACTCTGTGCCTCCCTGCCATGCAGTGCTGAGCAACTAGTTACTGTATGTCTGAGGGAAAGTCTGGAACAACTTTAATATTCTGTCTGAAAAGCAGCTGCTGGTCTCAGCAATTGTCCTAAGGAGTGCTTTATAGTTCGTCTGCATCCTGATGTGTCTAATATTACTGAGGACAGGACAAGTCAGATTTGTATATCTCTGTATAATACTGTATTGTGAGAGACTTCCACCTTTTCTTCTGCTGCAGACAGAAAGTACATATTGCTGGAGAAGGCAGGCCTTTCAATTAAGTTCACCAAGTATGTGTTTCAGTTTTAGGATCATACCAGATGTGCTTCTGAAAATTGAATATTTAAGAGTTTGGGGTTTTTTTTACAGAGCTCTATTAAGGGATTAAAAAAATATTGGCATCATTAAAACAGGCAAGGAAACGTTTATTAGGCTGTCAAAAAGCGTTGCAGCCTCAGATAAATCCATTCTTGCTTTGCCTCAGACACTGCTTTTCTGTGAGGTGGGGAGTTGTCAGTGAAAGAGTCACCATGACAGTTGGAGTGCAAAGGTGAAATGACAGGCTGGCGTTTCATCTCTAAAAATAATGTAAACAAGCATATGTTGGGAATTATGTCCTTTAGTGATTCTTGCCATTCAAGTGGAACAGGGACCAGGCACCTTGGAATTTCCTACTAGCCCTTTGGATTTGTGATGACTCTAGTGAGGTAAATATAAACCCATTGAGTGACATCAGTTGAAATCCAAGCCTGAAATTTAAAAATTGAGCAAGATCTCAAGAAAATAGTTTTCTATTTTTATTTATTTTTAACATTGTATTAGTCAAAAATACTTGATTAATTAATGCTTGCTTTTCACAATTGCTCTTCATAATGAGAATCTCTTTTAAAGAAGAAAAGATTGTAAAGGGCAAAATAACTGACTCAAGTGATAGCCTAGCACTTTTGTCTTTCATAACATTACACTTGTAATAATCTGCTTTGTGTTGTATCTGCTCTGGGACAAGACAGTGCAGAAGTTTGTAAGGGAAAATCTTATATTCTTCATGGTGGAGAAAAAAACCTCTAAGAAACCTCTATACAGTGAAACTGGAATGTAGAGACTGTTAAATTGGGTTATATCCATCATCCATCTAGTCTAGCATCCCCACATCTGAGAGCTGTCAGTGCCAGATGCTTCAAACAAAAGTGCAAGAAATTTCAGACATGAGATTGTCTTGATTACTGATATAGTTTTGCTAAAGCTCTGAAGAGTATGTTTTAATACCTCTTCTAAAATGCTTATCCTTGATGTTTTCAAGGTTTATACAAGCATCTAGTCCCTACTGGTGACCTTAGGGTCTGCTTATGGGAACAAATCCCAAGGTTCAATTCCATCTCACATGAAACATTTTTTTCTGTACCATTCTGATAATTTGTTTCATATAAACCTTCTTGTGAGGGAAGATGAAGAACAGAAGCTTTTTACATAATTTCTTCCTATAAGCCAGTGCTGTATATGCATTTTATACTGCTCTGCTTTTTGTCACAGCTATGAGATGAAAACTCTGAACATTAAAACTAGAAGGGAAAGAAAAGACTCAGGAGGGCAAAATTGCTCATATTTTTACTGGGTTGAACAATTTGAAGCAGACAAATATTTAAGAACTCTTCTTGAATAAAACTTAAATCTGTAAAAGTGAGTAACAAAAAATGTGAGTCTTTGCTCAGTTGTAGTTTATAAAATGATGAACATTTGGCTTGGATTTTTTTTTCCATTTGAGAATCTGACAATGCAGTAAACATCTTGTTGATCAAAACTTGATAGCAATAACTTTTTGTTTCAACTTTGCTTCATATGTAAAAAATGCAAGAGGATTTTATTTTGGAGGGGAGAAGAGTTGCTGTAGACCAGAATGTTTGATATTTTGCATTTTGTTAAAAGGAATGTTAGTCTTGTGTTTTCCACATTTTTTCAGAATTAAAAAAAGTCTGGGGAGGAAGGCGAAATCAGTGCCTACACTTTTTATGTGCTTGGAGGTCGCTTAATCTTTTTTAGCTGAGTAGCTTAGAGAATGGCAAAAGTGAAGAGAGAATGATATGTGAATGGAAGCTTTCACATCGCTGAAGTGTTCTTGATATACTTGCAGATTATTTCTAGACAATCCAGATGTTTAAAATACAGTTGTATGAGGAATTATCACTGCCACCTACAGTTAAATTGTAATGCTTACAACTTTTGTGGTTTGAAAATGTGTTTTTGCTGTTTCAGAGAGAGGAAGGGAGGATGGAGATTTTTATTTTTGGCAGGATGCCTTTACAGTGAATAGAAGAACAGAGAGACTAGTAACAGTATCAAAACAAAAACAGTCAACAAGACAGAACTGAATAAACAAAAATTTAGATACTTCCATTTTTTTAATCTGGCTTTTTTCTTTAAATCATGTCAACTATAGTAAACTTTTCTCTAGTTTTGCAAACAAATTGGTAAAACTCCAGCTGTTTAGATGGCTCTGCATATGTTTGGGAAGTCAAACTATCAACATTTTTTTGTTAAGACTTCATTGAATATTAAGGTTAATTTGAATGGTACATACTCCCAAGGGTACTGGCTGCATTCTGGACTGGGTAGTGAAGCCATCCAGGCATATGGCAGCACTGCCTTTTGAAACAGGAAAGGGAGATCTCTAAAGGTGCTGAGCATCTGATACGAAAAAACAAGGACATATAAAATCTGGAAATTGAATTGCACTCCTAGAAGCCTGAAATTGGTTTTCTCCATGTTGTTTGTACCTGTGTGAAGTAAAATCCCACACATTTTTATTGCCTTTATTTCAGCTTAGGCACTACTTCATCACAGACAGCCTGGCATTCATCTTAGTATGGATACTTCAAGGGAGACAAACCATATTTGTTGTCTGGATTCTACTGACACACACAATATTCAGTAATGCTCTTGTGAAAATACAACAAATGGAAATCAAGAAAGAGTCCTAATTTTAATGCTAAAAGCCCATGCCAGTCTTACTGAGAAAGTGGGTAAAAAACATGCTACTTCATACCTCTTCCCTCAAGATATTTTTGTATTAAACCAGCTTTAGCTGCTGGGAGCATTCGTATTAAAAATATGAAATGTTAACAATATGGTAGGTAATAGTTTCATGGGGGTACAAAGAATATCTTAAATGAAGTGAATAGTTAACTTCATTTTTGCACACTGTGGAAAGGATATATAAACTGTTTGGACATGCCCAGATACTTGTTTTTGAATCAGTTTTTCCAGACATTACTCAATCCACCTGTCATTGGAGAAGTAGGATTTGTCACTAGTTCCTGATATAATGTGTTTTCATGCTGAATTCAGAAACTCTTAACTCTATTAATGTTGAGTCATTCATGCTAAAAATACATATTTTTCCACAGTCCAATCTATTCCAGTAGACATTACTCAAGGGAGAATATGCAACCTGATACAAATGGAAGAGGTTGGGAATGGAGCCATTAAGAGTTCCCTCCATCAGTTTTTAACCACTCTGCCTTGAGGAGAACCTTATTGTTTCAGACATTTACAGTTCTGTCATTGTTAAAAAGCAATTTCCATGCTGGTTTATGGGACTTCATTAGAGGTTATTAGTGAGTAAGGATTTTATTCGTGCTCCCCTTCAAAACTGCACTTCAAAACTGTGCTCTTTAAACAAATTGTATTTAAAGTGATTTAGGTCAGATCCATTTAAGGCAATTTTTGGTTTCCAGGAAGTCAGATCTTGTCTTACTATGGAAAATCTTTCCTTAGTAGTGCTACAAAGTCACTGAGAAGCTGAGGCTGTCCCTGTGCCAGCAGAAGGGGTTGGACAAGACTATCACCATACATGATCTAACACTGACGCAGGTGGATTATTGCCTGCAGACAAGAGGCTTCTTCTGGTTGACAAAAGAAAGTCAGGTGGTTCACAGCTAACATCACCAGAAAATTGCACACATTGGTTTATTGACTAATCCTAATTTATGAACTCTTTGCTGGTGACTGGTATCATCACCACTGTCCCCTGTCATTCCCTGTTTAAAGCTCTTTGTTCAAGATTGGTCTGCCTGTATCGTAAGACATCACAATATCAATATTGCAATCATAGTTTTAACTACAGTTAAATCAGGTTGAGGTAAGCCGTGATTTCATTTTAGCTCCTAACATGAAACTCTATTCTGCTTTATATTTGCACTCATTTGGGCCAGCTATGTCCATTTCTTTAAGAAGGGAGATGTAAAAAACATGTGATGTTCATTAAAAAAATGCATTAGTTCATCAACAAAAGATATTGACCTCTTAGGTGAGTCAGTGGGACTGTTGATTTGAATGATGCTTTTGCTGTAAAATCCTAATGCTTCGGTGGATTTTACATCCCTTCTGATTGTTAGAGAGAACACTCTGTGAATGTATTGATACTGAAATTGGTTGGATAGAAACTTTCTAACTGAGTTTTGAGTATTAGAAAGCAGGAATTGCTTATTGCAGCATGCTGGTCACTTAGAGGATCCTTCCTCTAATCAAGTATGCGAGATCAGATAAACGGAGCTTTATTATACACACTGATTACATATTCATTAGCTATCCCCACTTCCTTCACTTATTTGACATAGTCACACCCTGATTGGAAGTGCTTATATCATACTTTGGGGTCTGTCTTCAATGTTCAGTGTCCTTTTTAGGTATCTGTTCCTCAACTCCTGCTTCTGAGCAAGCTCAATATCATTATTTTGGATAACTTCTGCTTTGTCAGCTTTGCAGAGCTGAGCTGGCACCCTGCTTGTTTTTGGCATGACTTCTGTTTCCCTAAGTTACATCCTTTATCTATTTCTCCAAGGCTGTGCTGTTCCACTGTCCTTGATAAGAGTAAAATATTGTTCTGTTCTACTATCCTAATCAAGTGAATTTTATTTAGAAAATGTTCTGTTCTAGTCTTCTTATCAGTATGGGCATGTAGGAAGAGGTATAGGATTTCCCTCAAACAACAATATCACTGTAGAAATTATTTGTCTTTCATTCATTGTGAGGATTTTGGCTTATTCAGATGTAGGACTTTATGAAGTAATTTTCTCTTCCTTATTTCTTCTTTTTGTCCCCTGGAAAAAGAGACTTTGAAGTCCCTCCCGACAACAGCAGCAGCAAAACAACAGAGAAACCTCTCATGAGATGCATCTGGACATCATCATTCCTTCATGGTGTGGGGAAATATTATATGGCTTGTTACAGGACATTTGCACGGTAGACTGGTGGCTGCTTCTCGCCTTTTTTAGTATGTGCAGGTCTGGGTGGGGCACCCTGTCCTGAGCTGAGGTGTCACCTTCAAGCTCAGAGAGACCTCTGCAAAGCATGATGGAGAAAAAGGGCTGCTTGAAGCAGAGCCTCATGTGAATGGCAAAAATGCTTCCTGAATTTGTGATGGTAGGGAGGGCTACAGACTATCACGAGATGCTGAAATTAATCATTCATTGAGTGGAGAGGAAAAGGAGGGTCTTTATGTAAAGGTGATGGTGTTAAGGAGGGTTCATGTTAGATAGCTACCATGATTTTTTGCAGAGCTGAAACTGTCCCCTGCATTTTGCTCCCATGGGTTTTTTTTTTTTTTTAGGCAGGTAGATGTGATAGTTCTGAGACTGCTGAGACTTGGGAATGAGGAAGGCAGAAAAGGGAGCACTGGTCCCTTCCCAGAGGGGTTAGAATTTAATCCTTGCTCTACCAAAGACATTTCTTCATCAGTGATGTCTCAGCAGATCCTGAGAGTGCAGGTGGGAGCAAATATTAACTTGCACAGTTATATTAACTGCTGTTTAGTCATGGTTCAGGTTTCACACACGAAAAAGCAGGCTGGGTGTCTCGGTCCAGCACAACCAGACAGGCTGCAAGGGACAGAGCTGGCAAATATAGGAGGGAGACAGGACATTCAAGAGGAGCAAACATCAGTAAGCAAGGAGGAGAAGTGCAGGATCATGGTATTGGGGAGTGACAGTGTAAGAGGGGACGGGAGGTGTTCATCAGCCTCTGTAGGAGAAGGGGTGCAGGCTTGCGCATGTGGGGTGACAGAGCATGTGGATTCATCTGGGAGACTGGAACTATTCTGAAACCAGGCCCTGAATCATCCTTTATGATGCTACATCATATTATATGCTGTAGTTCAATCCCTGTGTGGCATTTAACCTGTGGATCTCAAAGCAAGCCCTTGAATGAGGTAGTGAGGTCCAATTATCCAAAAAGGATGAAGGGAGGCCAAACAACTCACCTCTGGAGCAGAGGTAAGGTTCAGCCTGAGCCACATCTAGGCACGGCTTTGTGGCTGTGGTGACTAAGGGCCCCAGGAACAGCCCTCAGAGCTGTAACTATTTTATTCCTGTACTTGTTTCCTCTTCCTCCACTCCTCTGCTAGCATTTGCTCTTGGACAGAACTGGAGGCAGAGTGTTGGGCTAGTTACAGGAACTCTGACCTTGGGTCTTTGTACTCTGAGTGATTTAACTGCAGTCACAGAGGAGACATATGCACAGCTGCAATCAGCTTAAGAAGGTCTGTTGCTTGCCCTGTGTATCTCCTGAAGTCCTGCCCTGGTGCACCTCATGAGGCTGAGGGGTGCCAGGCACAAGGAATCTCACTCAGCATGTCCACCAGTGACACTGGGACAGTGGAACCCTTTTCCAGTGCAATCTCCATCTCTGGGAATATACTTGCCATGAAACAACTCTTTCTTCCCATCTGTTAAAGAAACTTAGCAGTCTGACCATCCAGGAGCCACTCTGGCAGCCACAGTTCCACCACCACAGACTGTCACCACTGAACTGCAGCCCCTTCTGAGCAGGCAACTCCGGTGACCCAGTGGGAACCCCACATGACTCCCTGCACACCACACCCTCACACAACCAGACCAGGTTTTCTATGGCAGACTCTCAGATGTCCCATTCCACAAAGCCATTTATTCACAGTGCAGTAACACAGAAACAGCTCGAGCTGGTGCCTCTGAGGACAACCTACAGAAAAGGAATCCCTGAGCTTTTATACCCTCCAGAAAGTCTCAACTCTTCCTCCTGAGTTTCAGCTCCTGTTCTGCCTCTGAGTGTCAGGCTCAATCTGCCCCTTTGCATTGTAGCTGCACACTGAGGTATCTGCGCTATATGTATTTGTGTACCAAGGAAACCAACGTCTGAAGCAAAACATGGCAGCTTCCATCCCATTAACTATCATGGGCAGGGCTTTCAGACACATATGAAAAACCACCTCTAGTCCACCCACTACAGCTTCATATTGTGTGTGCACTTCTATCACCTGTCTATCTAGTTGTATTTATTTTTGCCTGGTGATGTGCTGCTGTGCTTCCCAGGTGTGCTGCAAGCTGCAGCTGCAACGTAAGAAGAATGAGGTTCAGTAAGGAGTTGTCCTCCTACTCATGAGCACACTTTCTTTCTCCTCTGGTTCTCATATGGCTTCAAAAAAGCCCTTTCAGTGATGTCTTCCTCCATTGTCTTTATCTTTTATGATTACTTCCTGAAGATTTAAAGGGACAAGGTGATTGCCAGCATAGGTCAGCATAGGGCAAGTAAGACTCACAGAAAGACTGTATATATTTTTACTAATCAATCATAAAAATCCCAAACTACCTTCCAATTATTTGTCTTGTTTCTAGAAGATGATTCTGTCCTGAAGGACCTTGTACCACAAATGTATGAGAAAGTGGTGGGCAGCACCTTTGTTATCACTCAGTTACAAATGAGAACCTGAGATGTGGCAAGAGTCACCTAAGAAAGTTTTTACCTCATTATCCTGAGGTCCTGTGTCAGCAGCTCCAAGGAAGGAATGCCCTATCCTCCCATGGCAGCTGTTGCCTGTCCCTTCCTGGGCTGGGGTTCCCTCCAGGTCTGAGGGCCATGGGTATCTGTTACCCTTGCTGCTTGTGGTAAGGGGAGCTCTGTGACTGCACTGAACTACAGCTCCTCAAAGAGAGACAGAAGTCCAAGAGACATAAACAAATACCACCCTGATGGCTTCATATCCTCATACACCTCCCTGCTCATGAGATTTGTGGTCTGGAATTCTGTATACATTACTCTCTGCTAGTCATCCCACTTTTCCCCTTCTTGTGCTGTCTGCTCCCACCCAACCAAAGTTAATCTCCCCAGTAGCAGGAACCTGAATCACTGAGGGCAGTTAAGACACTCAGTTGCCCTTGGTAGAGTAAACTGCTCAGAAACATGTGTAAGTAGAAGACAGCTACATGGCAGATGTTTATAAATATGCACACATACACATATACACACACTCTCCCACTTTCTAATGTCTTGACACGTGGAGAGCAGATATACATGCAGCACACTTTGTATTGTACATCAACTTCAAACATAGCCCAAATCAACTGTGGAAATGGCAGCAATTATGGTAAGCTGAAACCAAACAAACTACAGCAACCTAAATGTTTCAATGGCAGGAAAAAAGTCCCTCATCATCCAGCTGCAGGGGCTGATAGGAAGACAAGCCTCGGCAGCTTATGGTTTCCTGGCTGTCATCAGCTATCAGCTCAGATATTTGATATAATGAGTAATCAGTGTTTGAACTGATGGAAGTGACCCTAAAATGTACTGAGAAGGGGGAAATTTACCCGCTTCACTGGGCAGTGGAAATTGTGGTTGGAATACATTTACATGTATTTAAAGGTTTGTACTATGGGGTGGAATTCAAACACAGTGAAAATAAAGGCTTTAGTCAATAAATGGTTGAAATAAGGAGATATATGAAACCAGGGAAAGGGCTCTGTAGAAGACAACAGCAGTTTAAGTACATATACCTGGCAATTTATCCTTCTCCTGAGGCCTGTATTTATTTACAGATGGCAAAATGAGCCAAGCATAGGGGAAAGTCTTCAATGGGCAACTGAAAACTGGCGTTGAAGTTGTCTGCTTAGCAGTGCTTTAACAGTACAGTGAGCAAGGCTCTCAAGGAAGAGCCTTGCTTCCTCCTACCCTGGAGGGTATGTCAGAGACCTGCCTGATGTGGTGATGGCAGGAAGGAGCTGGCCAGCTCCAGCTGCCTCCACATTTGTGTAGCTCAGTGCTTCAGCAGGGAAGATGGGTGTCTTTCACTGACCATTCTCAAGATCTTCCACGGGGTTAGAGCTGTGTGCAGAAAGTAGGAAGAGCCTCAAGGGCTGAAAGGAGGGAATTGGCTGGCTTTCCAGTCCCCCCTGCATCTGTTGCAGGCATTCAGCTTTGAGGAACCTGACAGGAATGTACTTAACTTTTAGCCAAGACTTCTGTGAAGTTGTATTCCTGAGTTGCTTTGTCCTTTTTAGCTGGCCTGATCACTTGCAAAAGTGGGGCTTTAGGGAAAAAAAAATTAAACCCACTATGCAGATGTTACAGCCAGGGCACTTAGCATGCAAGAGAAGCTTTTCTAGAATTGCAGATGCATGAAGTGGCAAAAGCAGAGAGGTACCAGCTTTGGGAAGAGCTTTCTCATGCATATCTGCTCTCTTCTCCAGCACTGCAGTCCTTTAATTGAAAAATTACTTCTTCAGAAATTTGGAACATGGACAGATTTTTTTTGCTTGGAGACCACCACTCACTTATCCCTCTTCTGGCTCTTTAATTTAGGTTAAATTTAAAGGAAATAACTTGAGGTTTGGAAACAAATATCTCTAGGGAGCAGGTCAGTAGAATGGTATGGAATGAATCCAATAGTTGTAGAGATCATCTAATTTGAATTGAAATAGGTAAAGAAAAGATAGGGAAACCAAACCAAACCAAACTTTTTCTATATGCATAGCTAGTGCTCTGGTTTTGTACTGCGTTGTGTCTCACAGTGCATTGTGCAGCCAGATAGTAGATAGCAGAAGGTTAGCAGATAAAAATAGCCAAGTTTCTAGACTAATGGATATAGCTGCCTTCTGAGTGTCCTGCTACCTGTTTCACATCTCTGTGATTTGGGGTGTTTTGCTTCTCAGGCAAAAAAAGAGATCATGTTCCTCACATTTACCACAGGGCTGACTTTACTGAAGTACCATGGACCAGCTGGTGCAGTGCAATGTTTGCACTTCTCCTTGCCCAAATGTAGTTTTTTTCATGTGCCTGGCTGCTCTGGCAAAAGCACTACTGTACGAAAAATTCTTTTTCCTCAGGGCTGGTGGGGATGGTGAAGATAACAATGGTTTGTACCAGTACTGAGAGATACTCTGTTTTGCAGAGACACAAGGCTACAGCCTTTCTTTTTCCCTTTCTCCTCTCTCTCCTCCCTCATGAAAATGTTTTCTATCCTTACCTAGTAGTAACATTAGAATCTGTGATGTGGGGCAGGAGGGTTGAGAAATCAAAGATCTCTTTAAATGCCCAAACCACAGCAGGAGCACCAGTGGAAAGCCACACTGCTCTTCTACTCCACTTCCTGCCTGACCAGTCTTGGTTGGGGTTAAATATACAGTCCAGATTTTGCATTACTTAGATACAGCCCTCTTTTAAGCAGGAGTGTCTTCACATTTCCAGGAGTGGTAGTGAATCATTTGATGAGGACCACAGACCCTTGGCAAAGGGGCTGCACCTGTACTTGCCAACCCTTCTGTTGTATTACACCGAAGTGAGGTTTTTATGCTGTAGTCACGAAGGTGCTGATTTACAGAGAGGCTCTAGAATGACCGATCTACAGAGCAGGTCTGCCTGGTAATTTTAAAGGACTAAAAAAAATTTGAAACAGGAAATTAGGAATATGCACAACTGAAATTCCTCTCTGCTCCCTTGAGTTGACTTAATGGCTCTGTTTTACCTCCGTAAGACTACTCTTGGCTTTCTCTACAAGTGGTGTTATTCTGCCAGAAAGAAAATGACATGTTACTCCAGACAGCCACAAATGAACAAGAAAACATAATTCTGTATTTTTTTTCACTTTCTTAAGCTCATCTGCTCAAGTATGGCAATTCTCTGGTATAATGGAGTTCAGTTATTCTGTAACTGGCAGGTAAAAGTCATAAAACATAGAAGTCCCCAGACAATTCACAGCTCCTGTTTCTGTAAAGAGCAGAGCAGAATGATACAAACTGTTTGCAGTAGACACGTGGAAAGAGAGCAGAACCTTCTTTTTGTCCCAGCCTCCATATCCAGAGAAACAAGGCTTCAGATGCATTTGCAGGGAAATGTGCCAGAGGAGGCAGGGAGTGATGCTGGGGAAGCTGAGTACTCGTTATCTTAATGATGCACCAAGCCTAGAACATTTAAAAAATAGATGTAGTCTTTGGAAAAACCACAGAACAGACAAAAAAATATGTGCTTATCTTCCAATCTGGTCAAAAGAGACAAGTCATTCCAAGCACTTCTTCAAAAGTATTCTTTTTCTCTATAAAATAGAATGCTGTAATTCTGGTGAAAAGTGCCCGTGAAAACCAAGTGCTAACAGAATGCTATTTTTGTGAAAGAAAGCCTGTTGCTTACTTAACTGAAATGTCATGTTTTCACAGAATTTGTGGGCTTGGCAGGTCTTCCATGAAGTAAATATTTACCTTTCTTACCACAGAATGTCAACACTGCTTTGGGCCTAACTGTTACCTGGAATACAGTTCATTTTTATTATCTCGATCAATTTCAAAAAGTAAGAAATGACCACAATTTCAAATTAAATTTGGTAATAAAAATGAATTAATGGACATATATGTCCAGGCAGCTCACACTAGTCTTCAACACTGAGTTACTTAGTACACTCATAAGTCTGTCATTAAGCCCCTAAGTGTATGTATCACATCTAAATGTTTCTTTCAATTCCAAAGCACTAAAGGATAAGGCACTAATTTTTAGAGTCCAGATTTGTCAATGCAGACTTTATGGGACCATCAGTCAGGTGAGCAACCAACAGTAAAAGAAAAGTGTCTGGCAAACACTCCTGTGGATAAGCATGCGGTAACTGTGATTTGTGGTGACAGGGTTTATATTAGATGTAAAGAGATGGAAGCCACAAATATGCCTAGATCACCTACAGGGTAAGTGAATTTAAACAGGAATAACTATTATCCTCAAATTCCTATCAGTTGCAAATCACTTGGGCTTTGCTTCTTAATGCCATTGATACTCATAATTCTCCTAGTAAAAACATTTAGGCAGCCAGTAAGAAGGCAGAAATGATAACATGTGATTTAGGTGACTGGTTGCTCACATGAATAACAAAAGGAAAGCAAATTAAGTTAACATTTTCCAAACAGTTTGAAGCATGAATGTAATTCTGCCAAGGTATTTGGTACATACTTGCAAATAATACATTTGGGGAAAGGCATATCTGGGTGCTAAGTAATTTGGTGAGGAAAAAAGTGCAAAAGCAACAAGTTTATAATATAATTTAGGATCTTAATGATGCAGATAAGTATCTAGTAGGAGATTTATGCCTGTGTTCTTTTGAAAAATCCAAAAGGATGTCCAATTTACAATTTTAGGTTGCTAAATACTTTTAAGATTTGGTCTTAGTTTCAAAATAACTACACGTTTGCAACAAAGGATCTGGATCAGTGGGTAGCTGTACACTTTTTGCCAGTCCATGCAGGTGTGGGCTGCAATGTGACACACATTCTGTGACAGATAGGCTCATATCCGTGCAGTTATAACAAGACCATACTGAATGATTAATAATGGCTTGTCAGAAAAATATAAATCAATTCCTCCACAACAACACTGGCGTGAATTGAAGGGGGAACCTGTAACCCTTTACATTTTGCAACCTTATATAGAGAGCACTTGAAATTACTACAGCAGGGCTACACATTAGGGGGAAAAGCAAGAAAAAGTTTTGTATTCTGTTTAGATTAAAAAGGGAAAAAGAAACATAAAGAAAAGAGGGATTTCTGTGTTTGCAGAAGAAAAATTAGGAGAGAGATTATTCCATAATATAGACATGCTAAAAACTAAAGGGGTGCAAGAAGATCATCACTAGAAGAATAAATTATTTCCTTCAATAGGAGGAGCCTGATCTTGTCTTGGAAAGGGAGTCTTTCTTACAGCAAATTAATTCTAATCCTTAATTTAGAGGTTAGTGTTAAAAATTGTTCACAAACAGAAATACCTCAAGAAGACATTTTCTACAGAAAATTCTACATAATCCTTAGCAGGAGTTGACTGCACACAGAAACAGTTGTTTGGTGGTGCAGATCCTGATTATTTCAGCACTGCTTCAGTTAATCTTTGACATACAGTTAAGGTAACCTGAACCATGCCATTTAAAATCAAAATGACTATCTATGCAGACTTTTATATCTCTGCTGACAAAGCCACCATAAAGAAACTAACCAACACAAAAAGATCCAAACATTTGTTTTCTTTAACAGTTAACCCTTTGGAAACTTCTTTCAGAAAGGCTCTTCTGTAAGAGAGAATTCACATAAGGGCACACATACTTTTCTAGCCTCATGGCTTTTTGCTGAGATTTTTTTCTGGTTTTTGTTTGTTTGTTTGGGTTTCTTTGTGTGTGTGTGTTTTGTTTTGTTGTGGTTTTTTTGGTTGGTTTTTGTTTGCTTGTTTGTCTGGGTTTTGTTTTGGTTTGGGTTTGGGGTTTTTTCAGGTTTTGTGGGTTTTGTTTGTTTATTTGTTTCACTTTGTTTTGTTTTGTTTCGGGTTTTGTTTTGGCTCAGATATTTATGGGCATTTTTTTTAATTAAAGAAACCTTTCTCCTGCAACACAAATAGATGTTTTCCCTAGCTAACTTCTCTGGAAAACTTGTTGATTCCCTAATCAAGTCTACCAACACCCTCTGGGCTCTTGACTGAGCCACCACTTCCTCCCGCTCGGTGCCAGTGTTGTTCAATGTGATCAGTAAGGGTTGGGCTGTGGGCTAGAGGTGCATTTGCAGCACATGAACATCTGGAAGTCATTCCCAGCTGGAGTGGACCATGAACACACTAGGCAGACAGGATCCTATAACATCTCTGCTGTCTCAGCCTTAGCTGCCTCTGATGGCCAGATAATGAGAGCACTACTGTGAGTGAAAGTGTTTATGTGTTTATGTGACCACAGGTATGGCTTTTTTGGTGCTGATTTCTTAGACACTGCAGAAAATGAGCAGGGACATGGTGGGGACAGGGCAGACCCTGAGCTGTGTGATGGGGTGGTGCACTAATCGCCATTTCCAAGACTGTGATGATTTCCTTTTCTCCTGCCTCTTGTAGCAATGTGTCACCTGTCATCATTAGGGCTTTCTTCCTGGAAAACAGCTTTTACCTATTTACAAGAAGATGGGTGTCAGCTAGCAACATCTAGCCGAGTGGAGTGATTTTTTTAAGGCTTTTCTCTTCCAGGAAGTTTTTGAATCTTGAGTTAACTCACCAGTTTGAAGTCATTGCACAAATTTAAATTTTACTTATTAGGACAAGTTTTTTTACAACAGTTTTTGAATTAAATTCCCATAATCCTTAGTTTACTCATGTTAAGAGCCTAAATAAACCTTTTTAGTTATGGTTTAAAGAAGATATTTTGTTTCTTTTCTGCCAAAGAAAATGTTTGCTACTTCCTCTTAAAGGAATGTCAGATTGATACAAGCCTTCATGTCTCATCTACAGATGTGTTTGTACTTCCTGTTTTTAGATGATGATCAACAAGAGGTATTGGCTTGCAAATATTTGGGCCTAAAACCCACATGCCAATTTTTTTTTATTTAAATAATTCTAGTAATTAAAAAAGGCTTCTATAACATATGTTTTAATATTGTTGAACGTTATAGGATTCTTAGGTCTAATTTGTTAAATCAGTTGTTGAAGTGGTTCCCCAAGCTTTCATTCAAGACAGCCACAGGCTAGAAGATTCATTTCAGCATGTCAAGATTTCAGGGGATAGGAATATATGTATAGCCTAAAGCATGTTTATTTAAAGCCCACTGGAATTAAAGTCAGTAAAAATGTGCTAGAACAATGCACTTAATTCAAGTACTACATCTTGGATTCAGCACAGAAATTGTGGCTTGGTACTTTGAAGATGGTCATGTAATGATGCTAATTTTGAAAGGAATTTTTTAAACTACAACATATTCAGAAGAAAAGGATGATTATGAGAGTGTAAGTGAGAAATTTCAGGCATATGAACAGGCTACCCAGGGAAGTGCTCAAGTTACCATCTCTGGAAACATTCTAAGGATGTACAGAAGTGGCACTTAGGGACATGGTTTAGTGGTGGACTTGGCAAGTTTAAGTTTGCAGTTGTACTTAATGATATTAAAGGTCTTTTCCAGCCTAAATGATTCTGTAATTCTGTATTTTGTAGCTGTTTCTAGAAAATCAGGATTAAAAAAAAGATGAGACACTGAGAAAGTGGCATCAGAAAGTCAAATGAAAAGCTTGTTTGTTAGCATTATGAAAATGTCCAAATACATGGGTTTTTTTCCATTAATTTTCTCGGCTTCTCAGTGTTTTACAAATCAGCAGAGTATTTGAATTAGAAATGAAATGCTCAATTGACCTGTATGGGAGAGAATCCTTCTGAAAAGTAGTATGGGACTATAATGTAACTGAAGAATTCATTACAATGTGATGGAGACATAAAGGATGAAACAATGCCTCTCCCAAACTTCAATCCAGTGACCTTCTTGCTCTAGGCATTCAGGGGACAGGCTCTATTGCTAAGTCCTTCCTTATTGTGCTGGTTTCAGCATCTGAAAGCAGTACTCTTACCTTCCAGGTGGACATTGTAAAATCTCATTCACTTGCTATGCTCTGAGAAAGTGGTGGCTCCTGCAGCTGTGTCCCATTGGGTGTCACTATCAGAAAGGTCAGAGAGAGTTACCATTAGAAAACCTTCCTAAGTGTTCATTATTTCCTTTAGGCCCTGGGCCACAGTCTGTCCCCAAGGAAGCTACACACCAAGGAAGGTATAGGAAAGGATGCTGAATTCCTGAAGAGATGGATTGATTACATGAAACCACTGTGCACAAAAAGGCAAAAAGGGACTTGAAACTGGGTGGGGGGAGTGATACGAAGTGCCTGTGACACTAAGTACTGTATAGTCATGAGCAAGGAAGTAATTAAGAGAGAGGTCAGCTTAGCTTGGGCTGCAGTCCCAGTTCAGCCAACATGACTGAGCAAGGACAAGGATACAGAGAGAATAGCAACAGGGACTGTACCTCATGGCATTTTGATACAGCTGATCTCCGAAAACAGCTTTGAGGCTTGCTTGTGTACCCATACAATTACTGCAAGGATCACACTGCATTTGAAACCATCTGGCTCCCTGCTGCACCTTTTTGCCTGGCAAAGATAAACACTTAAAATTGAGCAGCTATCTCAAAATATTATCGCAAACCAATTTTGTAGTTTGTTTACTCTCATATGTTCTGCCTAATGTGCACAACAGCAGCTGATGAAAGAACTGGTAAGGCAGAAACAAAGGCACAGTTTTTTGCATGAAGCCTAGCAACTATTAAAGCTATTGTGGATGAGGGTGATAAGCTACTTGTGTTTAGAGGAGACTTAAGGGCATGTTAATGCTGAACCTCCAGGCAAAAAGACCTTGTTTAACAAAGATATTACCTATAATACATTGAATAAGCAGAGATTTAGTTGTAAAATACAACTGACTGAAGATTTGGCTTACAGAATGATATATTTTTGTTTTCATAATCCTTCTTTCAAGTTTAACAGCAAACACAAAATGGCATTATGGAATTAAAATTAGTTTGTATTTTTCAGACCTAATAAAAAGTGAAATTTCTCTCTCTCTTTGAGTGAGTATAGATTATTTTTTACAGAAAATGCATTAGGCTTAAAGAAGTGTTGCAACTTCTTCATTCTCATGCTGAAATTTTGTCTTCATATCTTGTGTTATCTGAATCCTTTTTCCAGCTGATTTTACACTGAGATGAAAGCCATCATCAGAAGACAGGTTTTCAGATTTTTCAGTGAAACAGTGTGTGTACAGATGTGACAGCCGAGGTGAGGGAGGATGGACCAATCTCTATGGTGACACAGCAGGTATTATTGCACTGCACTGCGCTCTCTGTAACATATTGAGGTAGCAGGTTTAGACTAAGCTAATGTCTAAGGATAGGCAAACATTTTAGCCATCTGAGCAAGTAGCTAAACCTTCTGTATTTCTCTACGTTTTCTTGTGTCAGCCTCAGCAGCTAATCCTTCACCAGCATTTCCAACATGCTGGGTAAGTTGAGTATGGTGTGCGGAGGGTGATAAAAGACCATGATATGAACAATACGGGCAGAAAGAGGAGAAAACCCCACCCTTAGAACAGAAGTGAGCTTGAAGATGAGTAGCTGTTTTTAACTTTGTCTTTTTTCCTTCTTTGAGATCCTGAAAGAAGAGTGCTTTTCTCCCTGTTCATGTTTGTGAATGTGTGAAGATAGTATAGTTGCCATGTCAAGGACAGTGAGAAGTGTCTGAGCTACAGAAGGATCACAAAACAAAGCTCTGCTATGTCACACAGTTCAGTTAACCTGGGCATTGTTATCTGCGTAACTTCTTAAAGCAACTGAAACTTCTCACAGAGAATTTTATTACCTATGGTAATGTAAGTTCTATGCAAATAATTTCTATATTAGAATATATTAAAAAAAAGAAAAACAAAGGCTGTAACTTTTAAGATTTACTCTGATTCTCCCAAGTGTGTTGTCATTGCTATAGCAAAATTTTCCTGGCCTCATGAAGAAGAGGAGGAGGAAATAGGTCTGCTCCATGGAGGAGTGTCCCAAATGCACATAGTGCTCCATGACAACCATTACAATTATCATTCAGAACAGTTTTTGCAGATGGGATTTTCCCTGGCTTACAACACAGGTCCTGTGTTGAATACTGCTAGGATCTCTGCCCCACCTTGTCAGCTGTCTGTCCCTACTCCTTTCAACACTAGTCTGCTTGCTTAAGCAGTTTAAATTTTGCCAGCATTCTGGTTGTGGCAGCGAATATTTGCTTGCAAAAGTACAAATTTTCTAACGGTGCTGAGCCTGTCCTGTGTTACACCGATTGGAAATTTCCAGGCTCTGGCTAGACCTTTACAGGCCCCAAACAGCTGCAGCTCATAACTGAACTGTATTTGCTGCTGGTCTGGCTTGCTGCTGGCAAGGAGGAGGATATTAAAATCCTATAAAGATACTATCAAATTAGGAAATACTGCACAGTGTGCTTTTGTTTCTTTTAAGGATGAAGAAATCAGATGAGAGAGAACTTAAGCTCCCTCTGTGCATATATGCAGAGCGGAAAGAAATTAGATTTAACTGACCCTTTGATGATAGTACTGATATTTGACTATATTTAATCACATGTAGAAAAGACAGTTGCACTTTTCAACAGCTGCTGTTGCTCTGAGCTTCAAGGAGCTTGCTAAAAGATTAGGTCTGGGAAGGGATTTAGTCCCTCTCTCCCTCTCCCCGCCCCCCAAATCTGCAGTTTTCATGATTTTTGGAGTTCCAGGGGGAAAATAAAACAAAACAAAACACGTTCTTAACTGTGTTCAAAACTTTACTGCTGTTTCAATTATGTCATGGCAGTATAGGTGGAAGCAGATGGCCAGGAAAGAAAGCAGGCTGTGCAGGTGTTAGTGCACACATTACCAGCTTTGGGATCCCACATCAGTGGGGCTCATCTTTGCCCAGCCATAAAGGAAAGGAGTCACTGACTTCCCATGTTAGACTGAATAGCAGCATGGTATTTTATTCTATTTCAAAGTTTCAGCCCAGTTTCAGAAAGACAACTGATCACAGGACTGGATATCTGGAAAAGCTCATAGCAGAGTCAGTATGCAGAGAGTAAGGTGAGGTGATTAATGGACTGAACTCTCTCCAGCCCTAAAGGAGATTCTCTCTGAGCGGGTTCACACCCTGGTGTCAGAGAGCTCTGATCTGCCCAGATGTGACAAAACTCAGGTAGGACGTTAGGGATGTGGTAAATGTAAAGGCTGCCTTACCAACCTAAACATGTTGAGGGATGATTTCTGATTTCGACTTCAGCTTATTTATATTCATGATAATTCTCTAACTGTGTCCACTTCAGAGTGTGACTGACTGGTTTAGAAACATAAAATAAAATTTATAACTTTACTAGGAAGGTAAAGTACCAGGTGTTTGATACTGCCATCAGTATTTTAATTAAAATGTTGATTAAATAATTACTTCTCTTGCCCTGTTTCACGAATGAGCTTCAATATGCATTACACAAAACCTTAGGCTACCATTTTAAAATTATTAAAATTTAAAACCAGTCTTCTGGAGGGGAAATAGAATATTCCAGCAACTACTGCTACACTTTTTGCATATGTAAAGACATCAATTTCAAATGTCCAGATTAGAAAGTATTGTATGACTGTCTTGGTTTGAAACACAGGTGTCTGCCAAGGAAGGTGGGAGCCTCCCTTGGAATAGAGAATATGACCCCCTTCCCGCCGAATTATTGTAACTCTGATATTAAGGGCCTTTCAGGCAAAGNTTGGGTTCTGAGGATGCAGCATATTGCCACCCCAAGCAGCAGCTTTACCATGACTATGCTTCTCAGAAACCGAGAGAGCAAGAGAGCTAGGAGCTGCCCCAGCCCCTTTTCCCAGCCCAATTCTTGAGGTATCTCTGCTGCTCCAAGAGAAACCTTCAGATTAGAGAAATGCAGCCAGGTGCCCTTCTCCCCTGAGCCTGGCAAATTCTTTTCTCTCTCCTAAGTAGCAGTTGTTCTGGTTTCTTAGCAACAAAATGAGAGAAAAATTCCCTAAGAGAAAGAAAATGAAAGGAAACACCCTAACCTCCAACAATGACATGGCCCAATATTAGTGAAAATAGCCTTTTTGATAAGGTTATTGAAAGTATTTGGTATTTAAAAATCCAGCTTTATAAGGAAAAGTAATTTGCACAAGCCCTAAACAGGAAATGAAAGGAGTAAGGGAAGGTGGCTGGTTTCCCTTGTTAGATGTGTGTGTCATCCATGTTAAATGTTAACATCAATCGTGCTTGGGGAGTATCTCTTTTAATTTTAAGCTTCAAAATGCACAAAAGCAAGGAAGCAGCTCAAATTACTTTCCCACCATACCCTGAGAAGGTCTAATGGGTGGTGAAACGGAGGAGCCAGTGTCTCAGCCTTAGGACTTCTAGGTAAAGCTACAGAGCATTTAGTTCTCACTGGAATTCACTATATTGCAAGCATTAAATCATCATTCCATTTGTTAAGTCGGTTAAATGCTTTTTTTGAAATGATCACTGGGAATATTTGCCTACACACATGGGTTATTCAGAAATACATCAGTTATTCTGATTACTGCTGGGAGTTCTCATTGCATATTGCCATAGGCACAAGCAGCTTTGCTTCTTTTGAAAACAAACTTTCTGATTTAAATTGTGTTTATAACTTTGCATATAAAAAAAGATGCAGTTGTGCACTTCACACCCATGTAGATACTGATATGCAGCAAAATAACTTGACATGAAACACAGAGTCAAGAAATTTCCCAGTGACATTCCCATGCAAATATTTTTATGCATGTCTACATGTACTCAAGTACATGCTGGCATTTTGTCCTGGACTGTGTAATTACTTCTGTAATTATGTTTTTATATAAACCACAACTCAAACTTTATTTTTTCACAAATACTCTTTAATTTTTACTTTTATAATTATGAGGTCTTCATAATTATAAAGTTCAGTGGCATTAGGAAGAAAAATTAACCATCTTAAAACAAACTGGCAAAATAATATTGGTTAAAGAAATATCTTTTGACAGAAATGCATGATTCAGTTCTGGTGCTGATTATCACAGGAAGTTCCTGAGGCCAAGAGCATGCCAAGACCATTTTAAAAGACTGGATATTAATGCAAATAAAACTCCACCCCAACTGGTCGTTGTTGGTTATTGTCAAAATATTGGAAGAGTGTTTGATCTCTTGTTACCCAGCTTAAAACAATCTCTCTTGTAAGAGCCAAAGGTGGGCCCTATGTTTGGAAGATGTAGGCTAAAGACAAAGTGTTTAGTTGCTTTCCACATCACCTACTAGGAAAACATATTTATTCTTCAATGAACAGCTTCCCCAGGCCACTTGATAAAATTGATTTTCCTGCTGCTTTTCCTTCAATCACAGAAATTCCACTCCTGAGGAAAAGAGAACCAAAGCCAGATATTCTTTCTGTTTTATCAAATGCTCCAACATAATGCATTACAGAGTAAAAGCTTGTTTTGGTAACACATGGGAAGCTTACTAAGCTGTATTTATGCAAGCGCTACATAAATCAGTTGTGAAAGTCAAGTTCACAGTAATATTTAAAACTGAGCACAAAAGGTGGGGGAGGGTTTGTTTTGTTTGTTTTGGTTTTGTGCAGGTATTTTAAAAAGTCTGCAGAGTTTTGAATAAAATTTAGTAGACATGGACACCCCATATTTTGAGCCGAATATTGGTTGCTGTCTGAAATTTTGTGAGGGAAGAAAGAACATTTGTGAGTCTTCATTTTAGATCCCAAGGCTAGATATCTGACCATGTGCTGAAATTTAGCTTCCATCTAGGAGTGGTGGGGAGGAGTGGGTGTTGTGAGCAGTTGAATGTCTAGGGCCTGGCTATAGACTCTGTGAGCTTTTGGGTGCCGCACGCTGAGGGTGAATCCTCCTGTGCTGCTTTTTGCCTTCACTGCATGCCAACATAAATAAAACACCCCCACCTGTGGTTTACAGGAGAAAAGAAAGGCTGCCCATGCCTCACTGTGACTGTCCTTGTGGCCTTGTTCCTACAGAACCATAGTGAAGTGTGAGGACTGTTCTTGCTTGCCATCTTGAGCATTGGGGCTGCTTGTTTTGCAGTTTAGTTAACTCATAATTCATCCAAGTTATGAATAAACCATATGAAATTGTATTGATCTCCTACCTTGTTGTACTAGACAAATAATTTTGGTGGGAACTTGATGGTAAATGGAAGTACTATGCGAAATAAAGGCAGCTATTTGGTGAGTGATTTTTTTTGGTGATGAATGACTGTATTTCTTGAGTTATGCTTTCACTGAACAATGTGCAGCAAGATTTACATTTTTAATGATTGATCTTTTCTTCCATGCTAATGCTCATTTTCCATGTTTTTCCTGTTAATTTTCCATTTTTTTTTCTTGTCCTCTTCATCACAAAAAATATTCCTATGAGCAAAAATATGATGGATGTCCTCTGACTAGGACTACGCAAAAGGCAAAAAGGTAACCACAATTCAGCAGAATTCGATATAAGAAAAAGCTTACTGAAGTTCAAAGAATTCAGTTAAGATCTAATTGCCATTCCTAAAACTTACTTTATTTTTATCACCTGCTCTTTCATGTGTTACTAGCCATTTTAGATCCAGGATATCACTCTCTGGTGAACAGAAATGCCTGGCATTAGCGGCTCTGTCTTCATTGGAATCTTAAATTTATACATTCACAAATGAGATGTAGTCTTCCACTCAGAAGTGGACTGTTTCACTAGCCTGAACCGGAACACAGAGGAACAAAAAGTTGAGCATAGATTTTATGGTTTCCACCTTCAGCTTTGTTCCTGGAAGACATCAATTATTGTGTCCTTATGCTATTCATGTGATGATCTAAAGACATTGTAAGTAGATATCAGCGCATGGAAATGTATTGCACATAGCGGGCTGTGTGATCTCAGCTTAGTGTAAGCACAGCATGGGGAAAAAGTGGAAGTGCCACTGTCTGAGATGACCTCTCCCTGACATTTATTGTTTACAAGAATTAAGCTTCTCTGATCTGCTGTTTCATAAGAGTACAATGCTAAAGAACAGACTCTGCAGCTGAGTGCCTTGGATGCTTACAGAATGCTTCAAAAGCACCAGAATAGATTCAACTTTTGTACAGAAGACTTTAGCCTCAGACCTAAGAGTATTACATGGTGGAGGATGTAGTGCCAGCTGCATCCATATGAACTGAGCCATGTTAGTTGCTTTGGCTGACAAATTACGCTTTTGAGGAATTTTAATGCTGTTGCTTCCCACCTCAGGTATCAGCATGTAGCCTTGAAGACCTCCTTCCTCACTGCTTTGAGAAAGGTTGCAAAGCTGTTCTAGGATCACTAGAAAAAACACAGTGTCGTTATAGAACAAGACATGACACTAAAATATGAGGCTGTGAAAGCCTCTCATTTGCAAGGCTATAATATGCATCAGTGTAGTGAAAGAGAGAGCAGCTTAGATGCTATGGTGATAATGTGCACTTACCACATTTCTCTGGTCTGGAAAGTGACCACAACTCTTTATTTTGACAAGGGATAATATACATCTTTGAGAGTGACTGTGAAAGAAAATTTAGCTTGAGATGTCAAGCAGTCCAACATGCAACAGAAAGCTGCTAACATCTGCTGAGGTGTCATGTTTTCTCGTGTGAAAATTGCATCTCAGATTGTAGCAGTAATCTTTGCAAGACTTGCACTATTTCAGAAAAAAAACACCACCTAAGGTAGAACATTGTTTGTTTATTTGAAAGAAAATTAGGAACCAACAATATATTATTCACAGTCTTCAGTGTATCCTGAGAATCTTGTGTGTTTCTTTAACTGCTATAAATACAGATTCAGCTTGCCACACACAGAGAACTTCATCTGAATCTTGTCAAATGAATACATTATTTACATTTCATTCCATCTTAAAATGTGGCTTTCTCTTTTGAGCTTGTAAGTGCGGTAGCAATGCTGCAACAACACAAGCATGTGTTACTACATTGTGGACCGTATCCTTTCCTGACTACAGCGGTGTCAAATGGAAAAGCCTTTCCTCATACCAAGTGGTATTTGTATATCCTCAAAACAAAAAAACAGGATTAATCTTCTTATATTAAAAAAAGATTAAAAAATCAGGAGGTCAACCTGCACCAATTAATCAAGTTTCCTCACTTTTCTTCTCTTGTCTTGCTCTTTCCCCTTGTCTGCATGAGTAACCTAAAATCATGCATGTAATTATGACAGTTATTTCAATAATACAAAAATAATTTTAGTAATCCCTCCTCTGTTTTATGACTGGAATCTTGTCTCGAGTCTGTGGCTCCATCTTGAAGTGTGGAGCATATATATCATTACCATTTTTAGCTAGACTTGCTGTCATTTTTTTTCACAGATACACAAAATGAAGAAGTCTGTTTGTTTCTGTCTCTATTTTTTTTCCAAGTGTAAATTAAACAACGGCTTTTACATCTCTTGCTGGTTCGCAGCCAATGTAAATGCTTATGCTAGGAGAACAAGACCATTTCCTGCCGTTAAGGCTTTTTTGTTTATCCTAGAGCTACTCACTGCCACTGCCTGCCCCTGACAGACTATTAACCCCTGTTTCTAGCAGGAATACCAGATGTGGGTTTCTTAAGCAAATTATTGGTTATTTCACCACATGTCGTTTTTACATTTAAGTGTTTCCAGCCTCTCAGAACATTCCACAGAAACAACATCACATTTTCCTTCAACCTGTTAATTAGCATAATTACTTATCAGCCTGAAACCACAGCTAGAATTTGTTAAGCAGCAGACAGATATGCACTGGATAGTGGCCCAAGAGACTAGAACAAGTGATGAGAGGAGGGAGGCTGTGGGAAGGCATGCTGTTTGCATTTGTCTCTACCACCTCCTCTGAAGACCTCTCCAGCTGATATGACACATCCCTCTTTCATGCTGCAGGCAGAGGAGGTTTCAAGGTTACTTGTCTGCCGAGTTCTACCCAGCTGTAACAGGGAGATCTGACTCCAGTTGATCACCCCAAAAAGAGGTGATATGAGAAATATGCACCCTCTGCTACCTCTGGCAAAGTCCAGTCCTCTCCTTGGATTGATATAGTCCTTGTGTATTTATTTAATCTCCCACACTGAAAGGAATTAGAAGATTGCAACATTTGTAAAAGTTCTAGGATGTAGTTTCTTCAGTCAGCCTGTGAGATAACCAAGAGGGTCCAACCTTGTGCAAGCAACATTCATCCTTAGGTAAAAAAAAACCTTGCAGGATAATATATTGGAAGAAGCAGGTCCAGACTACTCATTAGATTCAAGGATAGATGAAATAAAAAATTGATTGATGCATTTAAAAGCCCAGGTAACCTCTTATGCATAGGGTCTGAATCTGGGCAAGCTAAGCTCCTCTTGTCCCATATGAGTCTAGAGCCAGAAGTGTTTCCATAGGTCCCTCTACGGGGTGGATTGTACTCAACTTTTGAAAAGTTAGGCACAGTAATTTTCTACCTGAATGTGTCTAGGCTGCTTTTATAGCTCCAGCAAGTCCTATACTTCTGCCAGCAGCTTTACTGTGGTTTATGCATACCTGGTAATTGACAGGATTTAATATAAAAATTATTAATGGTGGTATGGAATAGTTATGGATAAGTTTCTAAGTGGCTACATTTGGCTATAAGCTGCAGTGAATTTTTGTTTTTTTTTATCAGTCTTCAGAAAAATACTGCTTGGCAAATGAACTAGAATGTTCTGTGACCGCAGTTCAAATATGCTGGTTTTCCTAAAAATGTTCAGGGCATCCAATTATATTCCTGAGCCTTCCAGTTCATTTGTAAGACTAGAGATATAGTAGAAAGTATCTAAGACAAGATTGCTCTGATCATATGCTTCCATAAAGTGATCTGTAAACTCAATTCACCTGGGCTGTCAGCAGAATTTCTCACAGGTTTGCCAAACATTTTTACATAGTGACCTCTTCCAAGCTATTTCATTATATCTTGTATTTTATCTTGTATCTTTGTATGTGTGTAAAAAAGGGTTGAAGGGTTTTTTTCCCATAGAAAAAGCTACAGCTCTGATATTATTATTCATCATGGGTACAAAGCTGTCTAGGATTATGTTTTAATATGCTTAAATAAAGCAATAAAACATAATCAATATTTGTTATTCAAGATTAGTTTAGTGAATGCTGGTATTCACTGCAATATGTCAGCTAAGAGGGACAAATTAACTTTGATTTTCTTTCTCTTTGTTTTCTCCACATTAACAAAAGATTTTAAATCTTTTTAAAAGTTAAAATCCTATTCCAAAAATCTCTTCTCTAAAACCTTTCAGAACCAGTAGAAAAATGCCTGCTAAAATTTT